>JAWWEQ010000027.1:2538811-2603822 GCA_035583055.1 Torymus tubicola
TTGACTTGAAATTTTAACCACTTATTAAACTTGTTTGGGGCAATATTCGGCTAAAATTTCAAGTGATTATCTTCATTGGTTTCAAAGATAAAAATTATTTTAGAGAAAATTTTCGTTTTTCGTTGTCGTACGATAACAAAAGAAAAAATTATCCAATCGTCTTGAAATTTTGCACAGAGATAGCTTTTTTATATCTTCGAACCGAGTTCGTTGCCCAAAAAAATTGGTTCATTTCTAATGAAGATATTTGAGGTTAAAAATTTTTTTCTTATATTTTTGAATTGCGTTTTCTCGGAGAACTGTTGATTTATCGACTTGAAATTTTAACCATTTATTGCACTAGTTAGTGGCAATATTCGGCTAAAATTTCAAGTGATTATCTTCATTTTGTTAAGAGAAAAAAATATATTTTTTGGAAAAAGGGCATTTTCTTTCCCACACTATACAAACAAAGATATTAATATTTATCGCATGTTTTTTTATCCATAGGTGAGTAATATACTAATTTGCAAGAAAGGTAAGATATAAGACGCATCGGTTCAAAATTAGACAATGGAATTGCAATAGATATTAATATCTGTGTTTGAAAAAAAAGAAAAAAGTTTTATTACTGAAATTTGTTAGCATTGTTTTTTTTTTGTGAAACATTTATTCTTAGAATTTCAATTGATTAAAAGGAATCGAAAAATTATTTGAAGAAGCTAAGTGACAAAGAATTGGCAGCGGTTTTTTCATTGAAACATAGTAAAAATTACTGAAAATATAGTAAAAAGGCCTAGAAATACAGTAAAAATTATTATGTTTCCATATGGAAAAAATTTGTGTTTTTTGGCTGATATGGCCAAATTACTGGAAACCATGGGAATTTTTCCCTACGCTTTTTATAAGTGTGTGTAAAAAACAATGATGCAGTCCAAAGTTTATTAATTAATTTTTTTCTAAGATATTTTCTAAACCTCATGATATATGGATATTAAATCTCTAAAGTTGAATTAATGAAACTACCACTGAAAATTAGTTAACATTGCTGCATCGAATATTCACTATTTCATTCATGTTTTCATGAATTTTACTTCAGAGGGAAGAGATTAGAAAACCTATATATAAGATACCTCGCGGTTTCTTAGTTGAACAAAATTCTAACTTATAAACTAAACTTTAACTATAAAACATAATGCAAAAAATAATCAATAATATTGTATGATGTTTTTTACTTTTTAGTTTTAACCATATGGATCTGTCGGTTTAAATTAAAAGTTCAGTATTTATTTTTTATTCGAGTCTTTTTCACTCAATCAGAGTTTCAATTGAAAATTGCGATTCAATTAAATCGTACATAACATTTTTTATATAAATTTTACGAATGTACATTTGTGTATAAGCGAAAAAAGCTTTCTCGTTCGATTAAATTAAACCAAATATATATGAAAAAAAGAGAATCACTTTTTGATTTTAAATTCAGTTTAAAGTTACCTGTCGTAGTAATCCAATTCATAGTCAATTCACAACAATGAGAGGCTCTCTATTGAAAAGCGTCGAAACGACATCATTTCCCGAGCCATTTTCACGCATCCAAACATACATCCGTGGTTTCCACAATACAAACTTACTACGTGCATCTCCCTCAAAAGCATAATCCGCTCTCTCTCTCTCTCCGCCTGTCTCTCTACCTTTGAGTCAGGCACGACGAGTCAAAGGCCATTGTCGCGCACTTTCGTCGAGTGGAATGGGGACACAATGCCAATTTGTAAATATATATACCTGTGTCGTGTGACACACGTCGATGCATAAATAGAGAAGACGACCGAGACGAGAGCTTAAGTCGGGGGAAAAATGGGAATGGGAATCGGCCGATTGAGCCGACGACGAATGATGAGAGTTTCAAAGGGTTGTGAGTCTGCCTCTTTATTAGTGGAATTATACGCGAGATTATCTATATAGCGCGCATGTATGGGAGTTATATATATATATATATATATATTTCAATCGGTCGTGTCTTTTGAGCGTTGTTATTAAGCTGAGACCCGTTTTAAAAGTATACTTCGTTGAATGATATATTTAAAATTAATCGTGTTACAGTAAATAAAACGTTTCACGTGATGTTGATTAATATTCATGTAGCAGAATTAAGTCGGTGAGAGCTTACATTCGTTTAATATAAATTATTATTATATCAATATGTTTTTTTATTATATTTTTACTTTACATTATCAAATATGTAACGAGTATTTACTTTATTAATCATATAACGAATGAAATTATTGTATATCACTTGTTAAAATTATATAGAAAAATGACTTTCGAATTTTTCTTCCATTAAAATGATTTTTCTATTCTGAAATGTGCATTATATATTAAGACATTTTATAATTCGAAATAACAAAAGTATTAGAACAGGAAACCTAAGAAAACAGCCTGACAACGGAAATGAAAACGATAAAACGAAAACCATATCCGTTTTATATCTTCGCAGCCATCTGCACAGAATCATTCTGGCGTTTAGGGGAGAGTTAGCAGATTTGATAACTGATCTCGCAAAGGGGAATTCACTTCTCTCTCTCAATTGCAATTTAGATTTCACTTTACTTGAATAATTGAATGACGCGTGCACCAAATCGACTTACATTACGGATTTGTGCGTAAGATAAACCAAGAAGTACATGAATAAATATACGTCCTTCGACAATCGCACACGAGTCTTCGTAAATAATTAATAAACAACGATACAACCGGAAGTTTAAACCCTTACAGTAATAAAACTTATTTTATCTTAAACTAAAAACCACGAACCATTTTTAAACACCACCATCAAGTTACTTCGTACACCATACAATAGAGCATTTCTATAAAAAAAAGGGGGCCACACTAACGAGCCATTAGGCCAGGAAATATAACGCATACACGAGCAACCGCACAGCGCCCGTATCTAAATTTGCACGTGAACATCGCGATAAGACCCCCGAGGGCAAAAGCAGGATAAAGGGTCTTGCTCGTCGTGCAAGGGTGGCAGGAGCTTTTCTCGATCGAAAAGCGTTCCTCCGCCGTGTATTATAGCTCCGAGTCAAGAGCCTCTGCCCTTTTCCCGTGCACGTGTGCGCGCAATACGCCCTCGTTGAAACTCTGTGTAGAGTAAGGGACGATTGGTCGTCGTATATATATATAAGGGTGCGCGTCCTCGCGTCGAGGAGGAAGAATGTGTGATGGAGTGAGTTGCTGCCGGCCATTTTGAAGCGCTAGGGTTTCGTGGGTTTAACGAGGTGATTTTTATTTTTACTGCTAAAGGTTTGTCGAAAACGGCTGTAAGTGGTTCTAAATTTAAGGAGAATATTGTGGGTTTTAAAGTTATAACTTAATAAAAGTCGTTTTAATAAAAATTGTCTCTATAGAAAATTGAAGTGATTATATAACACCGATTGGTTATAATACGCGTCATTTTCTTTCTTCAATAAACGTGCAAGTACAACTGTCGTTTACTGAGTAAATACTGTTACATAAAAAGCACCATTTCTTTACAAACGTAAATACCATTAGAAATATCCATGTTATAAAATATACCATGACGCGCGGGCGTCAAACCTCAATTCTCATCCGGATAGTGTAACCGTTCGGAAATACTTCCTCTCTCGCGATAAACTCACTCATACTTCCACGCATTTACCCTCACATCAGTTCTCTCCGATCTCCCTTTCTCTCTCTCTCTCTCTCTCTCTCTCTTCCTCTCTCTTCCTCTTTCCGCATTTGCATATTTACATATTTACGTGGGGGGTGGTGGTAGGCAGGCAGGTAGGCAGGCAGGCGGACTTATGGATCATCGAGGATTTGCACGCATGAAGTGCGCGCGCTATCCTCTCGCCGCGGCGACACACAGTCACGTGCATATAGCACGTAAGAGCTTCATCGCGGCTCGCTGCAGGCGCAGCTGTATATAGCAAAAGGGAGAGAGGGTAGAGAGAGAGAGAGAGAGAGAGGGAGAGATGAAATATGCATGAACTCAAAGAGGAGCGACTGAGGAGAGACCCTGACGATAAGCCCGAGAGCTAAAGAGAGATAGGGAAAAAGGAAGGATTCTGATGCTGCTGTTGCTGCTGCTGCTACTACTGCTGTAGAGCAAAAGAGAAAGAGAGAAAAAGAGAGAGGGAATCAACAAAGAGCCGTGACGACAATGACGCGTGCGTACGCGAGAGCGAAAAAAAGGGGTTGAGAGAAATAAATAGATAAATAAAGAACGGCAGGGGTTGTCGGAGTATACGTTGATGTGTGTGTGTGTGTGTGTGTGTGTGTGTGTGTGTGAGTGTATATACGCGGCTCTGTGTACGTGTGGGGCTTGATTGGCACAGGCGAGGGGTTGGGAGGGGGGCCAATCGCGGGCCCGGAGGGTGTCGTTGCTTGGCAACCGCGGCGGTGGCTGTGCCGACACCCGAGGGGAGAGTTTTCTCCCTCGGGGTGTGCTGTACGCGCGCGCGCGCCAACGAGTGAGAGAGAGAGAGAGAGAGAGAGACCGGTGAGCATACAGTCCGCGCCGAAAGTTATTATCGCACCTCGGCGCGAGGTGTGCGAGTCTGCGCGTCTGTATACTACACTATACTACTCATGGTAGTGGACTTCCGATAGATGTTGCTAGAGTGTTCTCGTAGGGAATATTTGCTATTTAATAATTATTGATGTGGTTTTGGGAGGTTTTATTTTTATCGTATTTTTTGCGGTTAATGATGTATAGTTTGGTTAGAAATTTTTGGCATAAACATTGTTGAGGAATTCGATACGAGGTTTTAGGAAATGTAGAGTATTTAATAAGTTAGTTTTTATGAGAAAACCAGAAAAAAGAATTATTCGATTTACTTCAAGATAAAATATAATATGGAACGAAAATCTTTGTTTTACGGAGAATGTTGCATAAGAAAATATTTTTGTAAGAGAAGACAGAATCATTTTTCAAACGGCAATTGTGTTCTTTTTTATATCTTTTTTGTGAACTCATAAATTATATGATCTGTTCGAATTTTCGTTGTTGCCTGGTTAGTGGCTTATTTATATCGATACACAATTACAGCAATTGCGGCTGAGAATAAATGTATTACATAGTACTCATATAAAAATAAAAAAAGGGATTAAAATTTCAGATATAAAGAATACTTTATAGTAAGAATCAAAAAAATTAGTGATAAACTATGTATTATTATTTGCGTAGAGGTATAAGATAGTATTTCTAAAGTTAACATTTCGAAGCATGCGACTACAAAATAATGAAATTATGAAGTTGCGCATAGACTTATTCAGCCAAAATAAATATAAAACAGTTTGTAAAAATTACAATTTCACATTATATTTTATATTGTCAAGGGGAATGTATACTAGCTATGAATATTCGAGCAATAAAAACGAATCTTTTCACGGCTAACAGCTACAAATGCACGCACTTTTTGGCACATATGCAATTTTGCGTTATCCGAAAATACATTAAAATTAGAATTACGCTTCCGAGCGATAAACTCAATTCAAACTGATGATAGAGAACACCTACGGAATACTCGCGATGAAAATCGAGCGAAAAAAATATCCGTATATACTCGTTTCATTTCGGGTGATACACGCATCAAACGCAAAACACAGCCAATCGCATCTCTATGAACATATACACTATATATATACATACACAGAGAGAGAGAGAGAGAGAGAGAGAGAAGCGATTGTACGTATACCTAGCGTCCATTTATCCTTTGTACGCTGTACGAGTGTACGTACGTACACGCGCGCGCAAGTGCAAAAAATGGCACTATGAAGTTTATTTCGCGAGCGCGAATGTTTAAAATTCACCGAACGGCCGGTGGGCATTCCAGCTCTCTTTTTTTTCTTTTTTTTTCATGTATGTTGCCCCCCCCCCCCCCCCGCCGCGTGTGCCCTGGGTTTATTGTGCATCGTAGCGGCGTAACAATATCGCGCGCACATCCACAGTGTTTTCGGGATTTCGCGAGTTTTCGCTCCTTCTTTTTTTCCTCTACGTGTTTCATGCGTTCATGGGGGGGGAGGTGTGCAACAAAAAAGGGAAAAAATCTACGGAAACATGTACAAGTGATTTTTGTATAGGTATATATGATCGTAAATTTTTTACAAAGTTCTCAGAGCTTCGCAATATGCGAGGATAACTTTGTAAATAATTTCTGTAAGAAACGTGATTATATTCTAGTAGCAGAAAATGTGGCGAACTGCGTTTTTTATTATACATTGTATTATAAATCGATTACGGTCTGTAATGTAGCAAGCTGTTAATACCGCGAGTATTTGTCGAACTTTTTAAATTATCTATTATTCTAAATTATTATTACAGAATTTATGATTAACTCTAATACTATATATGTATAAATTATAAACCTTTCGTCAAAAGTATCAACTACATTTCGCGCAGTAATTTTAAATTTTCTTTTTTAGCGGTGTAAAATCTCTACTTTAAAAGTTTCATCTTCTACTTCAATCCTTCACTATAGAAATATCTTCTAACAATATTACGTTACGTCGCTTTGAAAGGACCATTACATTACCGCCAATCAAGCCCCAAATCACAGAGTTGTCTAACTCGCACAGTCAACCGAAGATATATACCCGTAAGATAAACAATTCTTTAATTATGATCAGCCCATCAGCGTAATTACAAAAGTCGTCGCATCAACTTCTCCCAACCCTATACACACATATATACGCACAGCTAGAACCTCATCATTGTCACTCCTTGCAATTTACACAGCAGCAGCAGCAGCGTACACGCGCATATATTCCAACCGGCCATCCTTCGCCTTGTCGCATTTCCCGACACGCGTCGCGATCGCTACCCATACTGCACATCCGCGCGTATATATTCGCAACATTAATTAAGGGAAAGCAATCGACGGCTGTAATTAAGCTCGTAGCAGCAGCAGCAGCAGCCGTTTCGCTATATTTAACCAGAGCGCGTATACGCGGTGAGAGGAGAGAAGAGGGGGGGGGGGGCCTCTGCGATACACGTCCGCCGATTGTCGATGATCGCGGGGGACGAGGGGAGGCTCAATTTGTGGAATTGCCGACGCGGTCACGCCGCCAAGTGATTCATATTGCGATGCGCACACACGACGATGACTTTCGCGGGATATATATATATGTGTGTGATATACATATACACGCGTGTTTGTATGAGAGTATACGCACGCGCGCGTAGTACTGCACGAGTAGTTTTGAAATGCGCTGCTGCGCTTTCAGGACGAGTTTGCGCGTGCGGATGAAATTCGCGGATTATATACTGCGTGTGTGCAGTGCTTAGAAATGGCGGGATGGAAATTTGGAGGTTTGCGCGATTGTTAGCTGATCAATTGGGATTTTAAATTGATGGATGAATGAAAGAGTTTGTATTGTTGTTTTGTAGATTCTTGCGGAGTTTTGACCGAGACGTTACTTGGTTAGGTATTGTTGAGGTTTATGCATAAATGTAACATGTATAATATGCTTTCTTATATACGATAGAATAGATTAAATATTTTTCAACTTATTTATTCTTTGCTGAATGTATTTACAATTTATTGATTTATATTTAAACCTATTTAGAAAGTATCAGACATTGGTGGCGTGATATTTTGGAGCAATATATTAAAAGATATGGTTACTCAAAAGAATAATGATTGAATTATCATAATATATAAAGAAGTTCTTACTGTTAATAACATTTATATTCTCTTCACTATTTTGATTATATATGTATTGAAAATAAAAGTTTCTATATTTTCTATGAAATTTTCCATGATATTTGTAACTTTTTGAAGCTTTTTAGAACAATATATTTGAAACCAATATCAGTTTCACAGGTTATTATATATATTTATAATTGCGCTTGCTGTCGTTATAGATGATGTCCGAATAATTTTCAAATAAAATATTTCTTTTTCATAACAAAGACAAAAAACATGAAACAATTTTCAATATCGAAAAAGTACACTATGATTACTGTTATTATAAATAATACAATGAAAAATCATATTTATATTCAGTTTACAAGGTACATCGACAGACATTACAACATGCTCAAGGCTATCGATTCGCTTGCTGATACAATAGACCTCGTAACATAAAAAAATCTATATACCAAACATAATTTCGCGCAACAAAGCCTCCTCACATATCTTTTAATTGGAAAAAATGTATATATATCGAGTACATTCGAATTTCTCTCGCGTGGCGGAGCGAATTTTCAATTTTTTAACTTTGCCAAAATGAAACAACACCCTCCCGCTTCTCCCCCCTTCTACCCCACACTTCTGCATCCGCAAACAAAACACGAAAAACCCCTCTCGCAAAAAAAAAAAATCTGAGCTCTATTTTTCCGGGGCCGCAATCCTAATTAACACTCTCGCGCGCAAACAAAGCGCACGTGCGCAAAATAAAACCTCCGCCGTTGAAAAAAAAGAGAAAAAAATCACGACCAAAAAAAAAAAACAGCGCATACACATACACACGTACGGTATCACACTGATGAAGTACGAACTATCACGCCGTACGAAACTATTCGCGAGAGGCGCGACGCTTGCTCTCTCTCCTTCTCTCTCTCTCTCTTTTCCCCTCTCTATATATATGCGCTTCGCATTTCATTATTCGCGTGCCGCGCGTTGGCAAACATTCGCGAAATACAGCCCGCGGCGGGGCGAACAATTATACGCACGCGCGCGGCAGTGCGGCGGCGGAGAGGAAAAAGAGAGAGAAGAGAGAGAGAGAGAGAGGCTGCTCGTTTCGCGGGCGCGAGTGCAAACATTCGACCCGCGGCCGAATCGCTAATTGCGCCGCGCGCGGAATGTCGCGCGTGTGGAACGTATGGGTGATGACGCGGGAGGCTGGCGGTATGAATAGGTGATATGTTGAATAAATAATTAATTAGTTGGAAGGGGAGAGGAGGGAGTTGGGATTGAGGTAAAAATATAGGGGGATTGATGTTGTGGCTGGTTTATTGCAAAATTGCGAGCCGATGTGTGGGGCTCTGTGATAGCTATATCTATTAAAGAGAATTAGTATAGAATATTTATAGGATGATGATGGTTAGATGGAAATTTTGATAGATTTAAGAATGGAAAATATTTAAGCGTATTAAAAGATTAGCGATGTACGGTTGACTGAACGCGTGATATTTGCATTCAGATTTTGAGTGTTATAGTATATATGCACAGAAATTTTAGCTTCCATTTCTATAGGAAATTTGAAGATTTAGGGAATTATTTTTGGATGATTTTTGGGAAAGATTAGCAAAAAATGAATTTTATACGAGTTGAATGACTCCTTTATTCATGGAAACTGTAATAATTTTTCTGGTGCTACGAAATTCTATTATTTTTTTTTATCAATTCTTTTTCTTTATCAAAGTATTATTATATATCCAATAGTGATATTTTTAAAACCAAAAGTTTGAAATATCACTGAAATTGTTTTTTAACTTTTGGCACATGTTATTTCAAATTCAATAGAATTCATGAATAACAATATCTATTAGAGAAATATTACGGAACGTAACGCATAGAATCATTTATAGTGATTCAATAGTTATAAAATATAGAATAAACCAGAAATATTTACTGTAATTAAATTATATTAGAAAATAAAATTACCTAGTATAATTCAAAGGAAATTTTATAGAATTTATTTTTGAAGAAACTAATATTTGAACCATCACTAATACTTTTAAATAAATTGCGTTACATTCTGATGTTTTTCACAAATGTTTTCATTCCAATTATATTTTTACCTATATAAAATTAATTTTTTACCAGGGTTACCAAGTAAGTAAATTCGAAAAGTTTAATTCTTTCGAATATCAATGTATCATTTTAAATCATCATCTCTCCCAACCTTTACACTGTACAATAGCTAACACCGTCTCTTCCGCAACTTACTCTAAAAACATTTCACCCTAACCCTCGGCGATGATCAAACGAGTTCGACTCTAATTCAATAACCAATGTCAATTTTTTTTCTCTCTCTCTCTCTCTCTCTCTCCAGCAATAAACATACATATACCACGGCAAAGCCACCCTCAAGCCATTTCGCTAGATACATTGCGGGTGAGTCGGCCGCGCGCAACCCGAAACCGTCCGCAGCCCTCGCATGTATATCAAAGGGCTTTTCTCTCTCCCTCTTCTCTCGCAAGCTCTCCCGCTCTAACGAAGTTCCATCCTCAGCCTCATCGACTGGCAGATCGCCGCCGCCGCCGCCGTCGCTGTCGTCGTCGAGGACGTTAATTAGCCCAGCACCGCCGAAGTCCTACAAAATGGTAGCTCACTCGCTTCCCCTGCGCTCGCTCGCTTGCTAGCCACCCTTCCTTCGGCGGGCGTTATTGACATGATGGTGTCGTCGAGTCGGGGCGAGGCCATCTTGGGGGCCGTGTGACACGCGCGCTCGAGCGAGAGAGAGAGAGAGAGAGAGCTAGCCCCAGCTGCGTATATACTACCAAGCTCCCGGGGCTTGTTGCCTGTCGTCATGGCGACCCGGTACCCCTCCTCTACCCCCGTTGCTGCTGCTGCTGTCCCTGTCGCACTCGTGCTCTCTCGCTCCCTCTCATGTTGTGATGGAGCGAGAGAGACTCGCCTCCCGAGGGTGACTCCTTTTTTGCGCCCCGAGGGGTAGAGGGGGAAGGAGTGTGTCTTCGTATAAGCGTAGAAACGCGCAGGGACTCGTATACATATATGCGTGTGAGAGTGCAAGCGCGCGCGCGTGTTAATGAGCTTGCAGGGATAGTAGTGGGTGTGCTGGTGGTGGTAGCGGGTATGACCGTGCGAGGATGATTCTATCGCGAGAGTTTGCAGGGGTAGTTGAGAGCTGAGGTGTATAGAGGATGCGCGTTTCTTTGCCGTTATAATGTGCGATTGTCGAGGGAAAGGTGGATATAGAGTTTTCTTTCGGTTCGTGGTTACTGGTTTCGTTACATTGTACCGAATTTCACACGTATGAGAGATATCGTATTGGACGTAAGAAGTTTTACAAGTGCATGATAGGAAATGAATATTTTTTCAAAGTTTTCAAGGGATAATTTAGAATCTCAAGATTTTTTAGCGTTTCTGCTTTCAAAAGTTTTCTTCAATCTTTAACCGCTAACTTTTGATAATTTGTATTGACTAATATTTTGGTAATTTTATATCTGTATTGTTCTTTTGAGGGTTGTTTGCCCGTGTAAGTAATTAAATAAATAAAAAAATAAATAAGTATGGAATACGGAGACCGAAGTAACCTGTGAGTTTGCTCTTACTCTCGTTTTTTGTATATTTTCAGGATTTAAGTCATTGTTTATATTTGAAGAAAAATACAAAATAATTCAGATAGGAATCGTGTTGATAATATTAAGAAATTTTCTTCCTCTGAAAAATTGTGGAATTGCCGCAATTTTATGCACATGTATATAGTATTGTACATATATATTTGGGTAGCTGACTAAAATAGGCGTTATCTCGAAAGACAGTTAAAGAAGGCGTGTCTCTCGCGATTATCTTTGACCTTTGTGAATTATTCCTCTTTTTGATATCTAAAAGATTACATCAGTTTATCTTTACGCATTCTAAAGCTTTTAGAATAATAAATCATCCTTTATTCTGTGTTAACGTACGTATGGCTTTTGGAACCGGGTTCTAAATTAACATATCTCACAAAGAAGCAAAGATGTAATTCAAGTAAAAAATAAATTAACATTAATATAATTTAGAACAATGCAGGATTTAATTTAGTTGGTATCAACACCTAATATGTGACCATCTATAATAACACGACCAGGAGAGGAAACTAATAGACTGATAAAAATTGAACAAAGAAAAAATGATTTCTTTTTCTATGAGATTCAGATACCAATAAATTATAACAAGTTGAAGTTGTAAGAAAAAAGTATTTTGCGTAAACTATAAACTATATTTTCTTATTGTAAATGTTGTTACAATAGTAAATTGTCATGTAACGTATTAAATTCTGTTTTTAAAGAAACGGTAATGAAATATGCTAAATAAAATCATATTTTACATCTAACCTGCGTTGTACAATATTGCTACGTATCGTCAGACATGAGTCTATACAACTGTAACTCTTCTCGACATTGTAAAAATATAGTATATATATTCACTATTATGTACCAGTGCCTGATATAACGCTTTACAAACATAATTTCTTGAAGGTCTTCATGAACTTAAAGGTTTTAGAAATTCTTGAACACTCACAACAAAACTTTCATCACATTTTTTAAAATCTGAGAATTTTCAAAACTGAAGAATAAAAAACATAAAATATGAGGAAACAAAAGAATTTTTACCTGATACTTTAACTTTCTCCCCCATTTAATGCAGGATATAATCGCGTTTCACGCGCGAACCATGGTACCATTCTCTTTTGTTGTAACTAGGGCGAGAAAAGGTAGACGTTAGTCGACGTGCACACTTCAAACGGCCAGGGTACGCACATACGAGCTGTCTCGTTTCCTGTACATCCTCAAACGCATCATAACGCGCCTTATATAATATACCCCTGACGATGGACGCGAGAGCGCCAACGTGTACATTATAATGGACTCGGGAGCCCGGAAATTTTAGTATGCCCTAGAATAATTATGATCGATTCGACCTGCCTAGCTCAGAATTTTTGTTATGAAGAGTGAGTGAATAAATGATAAAAATTTACCTATAACGGACACTGGGTATTGGTTTCTAGTTCAATAAATAACACTGGTTGTAGAAAGAATACTGTCGTTAGTCTGTATCATACTGATTATTAGTGCGATTTTTAAGAGCAGGCGTGTTTAAAATTATGTTTCAAAGGCGATTACATAATATCAATTCGATTCCCACTTTAACACAAATAAATCAATGGATTGCAATTTACTATATTCCAGTAAAAATTTTCCTTATTGTTCCACGTATCATGACATGTGAAAGCCAGTATTTAATCTTTACTAGTTATTCAGACTACAATATACTATTGATAAAAAAGATATGAGACCAGGAGAATGCCAAAAGTAATAGTATTGAAATATATCATAATTCCAACACCAAATGGATATAATAGTAATTCCAACGGTATCAAATTGAGGTGTAAAATAAACACCAATTTCATACCATGAAGCTAATTTTTACATAACCTTCAGATTATAAAAGATATAAAATATAATTATGCAAAACACTAGTTATTTTAATTGTATGTTTTCATACTTTACTTTCGATTCAAAATATATATGTACGGCCAAGTCTCTGTCAAATCAAGAGGTCAAAAAATGGATTTTCTTGAAACTCTAAGAAAATGTTCTGCTACCCATTTTGGATATCCCTGAATTTTAAAAATTTTTTTGACCCATAGTTTTGGAGATATAAGAGGTCAAAAACTGAATTTTGGTGATTTTTTGCATTTTTGACCGATTTTTATTAATTTATAACTCTTCAGGGAAGCATTTTTCACGATAAACACAAGAATAGTTTTTTGTAGAATTCCCTCAGCTTTTCACTTAAAATACTTTTAATATACAAATAAAACATATAAATTAAAAAAAATTAAAAGTTCGATCAAGATTTTCTTTACCAAAAAATTCATGGAGATACCTTTTAGACAATCAATCACTTCCAGAAATTGGCACAAGATGTACTCGAAGCAAAAAATGATAAATACAAAAGTTTTAGGGTTCAAAAGGGTCCACCTAATGGTACCAATGACTTTGACCTTGAACGTAATTTTGAAGGTTATTTCAAGGTCAAAGTGGTTTTTTTTAATGGGAACTGTTATTTTTTATCCCAGAAATGGAAAGAGCAGAAAATTTGTGAGAGTACATATCTGAACGTAAAATTTTCTGCTCTTTCCATTTCTGGGGTCAAAAATAGCGATTCCCGTAAAAAAACCACTTTGACCTTGAAATAACCTTGAAAATCGCGTTCAAGGTCAAAGTCGTTGGTGCCATTTCGTGGGCCCCCTTTGAACCCTAAAACTTTTGTATTTATCATTTTTTGCTCCGAATACATCTTCTGCCAATTTCTGGGCGTGGGCGATTAAAATGGGACACCTTGTATGTAAGGGAAAGCATAAAGTACGGCGTTAAAAGTATTTTTATCGAAAAGCTGAGAGAATTCTACAAAAAAAAACTATTCTTGTGTGTATCGCAAAAAATGCTTCCCGGAGGAGTTATAAATTAACGAAAATCAGTCAAAAAAATCAGTTTTTGACCTCTTATATCTTCAAAACTATGGGCCAAAAAAATCTAAAAAAAATCCGGGAAAACCAGAATGAATGAGGAGCAGAACATTTTCTGAGAGTTTGAAGAAAATCTATTTTTTGACTTCTCGATTTGACAGACTATATATTTTTTTACTATATATATGGCGACTTGGCCATATATATAGTAAAGAAAATTCATTAAACTTCAAATTTAAATGTAAATTTGCTTCAACAGGATCTGTAATTAAAATCTCGAAACATAAAAATAATTTAAAGATAAACAAAAAACAAAATGACAAATTTCACGCTCGCGGTAAAAGCACAATTTGTGAAGAACGAAAGCCAATTTACCGCGTTATTACCCTATCCAGCGACATTTCGCTCGAGCGTCATTCCTCCGCATCCCTCCCTCCCACCCTCCACCTATCGGTTTTACGCATTCAGCGAGCAACGTGAAATTTTGCACCTCCGGGTCTTCGCCACTTACCCCCCTCTCTTTTCACCCCCTCGATATACATATCATATTGGCCTTTTGGCCGGTCGGCCGACGGGAAAATTAGCGCGCGAGCGTATATATATACGAACGCTTTGACGTCGGTGCACGGAAATGGGTTCGTTTGTTTTCGCGGCCCGAGCGTGGCGCTCGCTCGTAAATGATTTATTGCAAGGACAAAGAGGCGGCGTGACGACGGGTAGGGGGATGATCGTTAATTTACATGATGGAACGCTGAGAGTGGGTGGGAGGGACAGGCTATTAACTTACCCTGAGTTTTGAACTTTTTGCAGACCTCGTTGAAATGATTACCTGCGAACAGAAAAGAGAATTTCGAATGACAATGTGCGCAGATGGATGATTCATACATGTATGTATATATATGTATAAGTTTGCGCGAGCGTTTCGTATATCGTTATTCATTGTGGTGCGGTTTCATCGTTACATTTCGGTAATTATTCGCGTTATTGGTAATTTCGCGGGTTTGAAGGGTGACTGCAGCGAAATTTCGACGTTAATGATCTATATACTGTGATTGAATTCATTATCTATACGTCATTTTCGCTTCTAGTATATATATGCATTGTAAAGAATATCGTATTTTTTATAAAGCTGATAATTATTATTTGAAAATGAACAATCAAAGCTAATCGGTTTAATATATGCCATACATTTATTTCTGTTGTGTACTCATGACTATGTCTGTATCAGACTGAGATCATAATATTTTGTCGAAAATTTTATCATGTATGAAAACTATGGTGCCATTTACTTTCACAATAAATTTTACAAAAATTTGTTAGGGTTTATTTTTTCATTATATATTATGATAAAAATTTAACCATTACCTGACAATTAAAATACATAACACATAAAAAAGTAGCTATTCCCTTTCACCGTGAAAAAGTTTTTTAATTGGGTATAAAGGTAAATAGTAGATTTGAAATAATAGCTAAAATTAATTATTTTTCCACTGGCTTATGAATGATGATAAATCTATCAAATTAAAACCCATAAACAATGGTGTATTGTCATTAACAGATTAAACCGTCGGAGCAAAGTCTGTAGAACTACATACGACTTAATCACGAGTTTGGCTAATTATTGAAATTAGTAACCCTTAAATTGTTCCCTGCACCTTGGGTACTTTCCGAAATCTTGGAAACTGTCGTTTATTCATCCGATTTTCAAGTCCGGGGATAAGCACTGTGTTACTAACTACAGACCGGTTACTATAACTAGTTCAATCCCTAAACTTTTAGATCGATTGTTTCGGACATTTTAATTGATAAATTCGCAGGAATTATTATCGAGCAGCAGCATGGATTTATCAAAGGTAGATCCACGGTAACAAATTTGCTTTTGTAGATAAATTTTATTAATGAATATATGAATAATATGCACCAGGTTGATGCGATTTACACTGACATTTCTAAAGCTTTTGACGTAGTCAATCATAAGTGTCTCTTGTCGAAAATTTGGAACCTGGGTATTAGAGGCTCTGCATTTGACTGGTTAGAATCTTTTCTTTTAAATCGCACTCAAATTGTACGTGTATCCGGCTTTCAATCTGCAGCCTTCTATGTCACCTCGGGAGTTCCACAGGGATCACATCTTATGCCAATATTATTTATTTTGTATATTAATGATATCCAATCCTACATCAAGCACTCTAAATTTCTCTTATACGCCGATGATCTAAAACTGTTTATGCCAATCAGATCTCCCCTAGATGCCTCTAATTTGCAGAAAGATATTGATTCTATTTGTCTTTGGTCTGATCTGAATGGTATGAACTTTAACATAGATAAATGCAGCTCGATATCATTTTGTAAATCACATGCGTTCAACTATCAGTATAAGATCAACGCTTTTTCCATACAATCCTCGAACTGTATTAAGGACTTGGGCGTTCTTATTGATAATCGTCTATCATTCCAACAACACGTAGACTACATTATTTCACGTGCTAGTAAATCTCTTGGCTTCATAATTCGTTCCTCAAAAGACTTTAAAAATCCGTATTCTTTAATAACGCTATTTAAAACTCTAGTAGTTCCTACTCTAACTTATGCTTCATTGGTCTGGAGGCCTTCCGCTTCCACTCAGATAAATAAAATTGAAGCAATTCAGAGGAAATTTCTGAGATTTTTAGCTTTTAAATCTGATCTGCCAATGACTATATTTGACCATAATTACTCTCCCATCTCATCTAAGTTCAATATTCCAACTATAAACTTTTTTTTCGACTCTATTGATGTACTTCTTACCTTTAAAATTCTTCGAGCCAATATCTCTTGCCCTCAATTATTGAATCTGTTTACCTTCCGTGATACTACGTATGAAATTAGAAACTCGCGCATTCTTAAAGAACGACAAGCAAGCAATAATTTCACTTTTAACTTTGTACCAGGCTGCTTCGTTTGTGGAATACTCTGCCATCTCACATTACTTCAATTGTAAACGTTACGATAGCTGTTATTACTTATGTTTGTATACGACGATTTAATCACCTCTTTTGTATTGTGGGCATCTGCCCGTATATATTTCTTAAATAAATAAATAAATAAATAAATAAATAAATAAATAAACCCTTTTAAAATCTCGATTTTTACATCTTTATAATACAAATCACATAGCGTTTTCAATTTTCCACAAGGTCACAAGTCTAATTCATACCAATAATTCTTACACTCTATATAGACCAAGGTATTCCAACAACCGCAGAGCATCGCTGGAAACGAAGTTTACGTCATACACACGCGTATACCTCCGTGGAAAACGAATCGTAGCAGGAACACAGCTACCGCACCTTTGCGATTTGAAAAGATCTCTCTTTCTCTTCCTTCTCCCTCTGCCATATACTTTGCCCGTTAATAGGCATTATATTTAGAGAGCCGGTATTATGAAGTGGGGGGATTATTACGGGTCCTGTCATACACAGCATAATAACCGCTTCGAAGGCTCGCTCTCTCTCTCTCTCTCTCTTCCAATCGGGCATCTGATATTATATGTAAGGGCTTACCCGCGTGGCCTACAACCCTCTGTCCTCTCTCTCTCTCTCTCTCTTCTCGTAGTATACGCGTATTAAATACTAATCGCGCGAGATGTGCGCGCGTGTATAATAGCAGTACCTCATCAAAGGAAGCCGCATACTCTCAACCTATATACACATATACATATATATAGTTATATACTTATATATATACACGTGTGCATTATAATACCATGCAGTAGAACCGCTGCTACGATGCCGTGTCAATTCGACGCAGTGTGTTGGCCCAACAGCCGCCTGATTATTACTATTGCAACGACTGCGCTACCCTCTCCCCTATACGCGTGAGTAAAGTTTATCACTTGCCGTCGAACCAAAGGGCTGACCGGCTGGCTGTAGCTTGCATATACATATACGCGTGGGTTGTGTTTTAAGTGCACGTGGACGCGAAATCAAGTAGGCGCGAGCGAGCGGGGGCGAGCTTCTAATCGGCCAGCAGCGATCTCTAGGAATATTTTTCCCTTGAGTGGTTTATATTCATCGTGCCAGAAGGGAGAGAAAAGGTTTCTCTCTATATATATAAGTGTGTGTGTGTATCCACGAGCACCCCCATGGCCGAGATAACGCGTAATGGATGCTTGAGCGTGTACTGTAGCTCGGTCGATTCGAGTGCGTGCAGGTTGTGTGTCCTCGGCTCTCTTTTTCTCTCTCTCCCTTGCCTATATGGTTCTGCGCTACGATAATGGACTTTGGTGATTCGCGAGTTGAGTGCGCGGTTGGGTGTATGGTGAGTGAGAGGCGGAGGCGTTGTGCGTACGCGGCTTTGTCGCGTATATATATGTATATAGAAGTAGTACGCGTAGATGTGGCTTGAGAAAGAGAGTCAGATATTTGCGGTTTGGGTGGCCTAATTTTTTACGTTGAATTGAGGTTGTAAACGACTGTGTGCAATGTTGCTAAAAGAGGAATGATAATATCGGTAAAGCGGTAATCGAGATATTTATCAGATTGGGATCAAGATTTTAGGTTCGAATTGATGTGGTTACGTTACAATGATCCGAATGGTCAATGCACTATATTTAATATCAATGTGAAAGAATGGGAAAGAAGTTAATTAAGTGCTCGTATACTGTTAAGTACGATTCGAGTTCGTAGATAATTTATTCTGAAGTACTACAGAATCTAGAGTTAATACACAGGGAGAAAAATGGCTATTTTCGATAGTAATCGTGGATCGAACTTTATTTTCATGATAGCTACTACTGTTTATAGTACATATTGCTATTATTTTGTAATTTTTACTGTATGTATATACTGTATAATGATTTTTATGAGAATAGGAGTTTGTTTTGTAGCTGTGACTACATATACACCGTGATAGTTTGTTAAACTTGGAAGAATTGCATCGATTAGAATATGTAACCATCGTACTCCGGTAAATATTGCAACAAATCGCTATAGAAAACTTGTCTAATTCGTTTAACTAATAAGTAATATTCGATAGGTTATTAGGTAGGTACACTGAGACAAGGATTTATTTATAGTTAATATATTTAGTAACAGTTAATCAACTAAAATAGTTGATTTTGAAGAAATAAGGAAATTATAAACTGAAAACATTCACATTTGACTGAAATTCCAAAATATTACTATTAATGATGCGCATATTAATAGTTAATAGGCTTAGTTAATAAGAGTTCACAAAGAGTAAATGTAAATAAATTTTCCTGTATATTTTTAATATATCTTCTTATTAACTGTATGTAGAACATAATTGCAAACAATTATGTATGTTATTTATATATACAAGTTTGAAATGAATTGACAATTACATTATAACCACTGTATACTGAAAATTTCTTCGTTGGTAATTCACTCAATGATTTCATAGAACGGAACTTCATAATTCAACTATCACTTCTCTAATTAAAACGTTTAGATTTTCAATTTAAATTTATGCACATAATTCGCAACATTACTGATAAATAAGGTTATGAAACTTTAATATACTTAGATTTTTACAAAATAAATATTCACTTTCTTCATCCCCTTGATAAAAAAAAACTACTGATTTTTGTGTCGATCGGTATCTCACGCAGAAAGCTTCCAAAAAATCTCAAGTGCTATTGTTAAATTAACAACGGCTATACCCAAAACATCAACAAAAACGTATCACCGTATCATCAACCACTCGCACGTGCCTCCAGATATATATAGCACTCAACCATCTATCCTCTGTATATTTCCACCTCATTGTTCTCATCGTGAGAAAGTGAAACCCGGCGGAAATCCATATTCGCACTGCTGCTGCTGCTACCAATCCCAATTCAGAATTTGATCTTCTTCCCCTTCTCTTTGTCTGTGTATTACACCCTTGTATATATATATACACGTTGCATCCCGGGGAGAGCGATATACATTAGCTCTCGCGAGGCCACGTAATGAAACGCTTCTCGCCGCTACACTGCTGTACACGTATATATACATACACCCACTTCTCCTCCCACCTACCCCACGATAGTACACGCGTAGGCGAGTGACCCCACACGTGTGGAGATGGATTGGTACGGCGGAGGCGGTGCGTGCACACCCGTACGCGCCCTTGGTAAACGCCGGTTGTTGAGTGCCGTCATCGTAGATATATATTGTATATTGGGGGTTGGGTATGGATAACTGGGAGACAAGAGAGACGAGAGAGAGCTCGATCCATTACCTAAAATCCCTAGTGTAGCGATACGCGCACTGGGATATAGGATTTGGGGATAGATAGGCTGTACCCGGATAACTCATGCTTTGAGTCATTTAAGCTTTCAAGTGGTATGAGTAGGTCTTACTGCTTATTTGATATGTACATAATTATTTCAACTTTTTCTCATTTATATGAATAATAAGCATTAAATATTTAGATAGCTCTACTCCGATAGAAATTGCCTCTATCGGAGATGGGCAGAAAAATAATAAATATGTAGTAAAAATAGCTACTTTCTAGGTAGTGATGAACCGATTGTTCTGTTCATATTTTCTATTTAATGGAAATAACATAACCTGAAAATACTTCTACTAAATTTTCTCTGTCATAGATCATATATTTTAAAAAAAATATTAAAAAGAGGTAGCCAACTAAAATGTAAATACAAGTTACTAGTGTTTAATTCATTTATAGTGTTGCTTTAGGCGATACAAACGAAAACAATGATTTTTTTCGTTTGATTCTGTCTCTCTCACTCCTCGTCATAATAGTAAGCCTTTTATTTGCCATTTCCTAAGGAAAAAAACTCTCCAACTTTAATATCTTTTAAATACTCATAAATAAGCTAATGTAAATTTGTCAAAAGACTGAATCTATTATTCTGTCTATTAAATGGCGAATATGACCAAAAAAATTGTTTCATTGATGGATAGAAATGTCCAAGAAAAGTGTCTAGTTTTTAGTAATTATTGGAATTCAATTCATATAGGGACGTGAATGACGACGTCATTATCAGGAACGATGCAACTACTAATCATAAGCTTTCTGACTTGGCAACCCCCGGTTATACGTATAATAAATTACTCTTTCAGCTAAGAATGCAACAGTTCTGCGAAGAATGAAAGAGATGCGACGATAAACGAAGAGTAGATAAGGTAAGTACGGTAACCGGAGAGGTGGTAATGAAGTCTTACTTTTTTGACTTATACTCTATCTTCCAGATGAATCTAGAGATTCGTGGACGAAAGGTGTTTCAAGGGTGTACCTTTATGTGGTGAAATTACAGTTAGGAGAGTTTAAGACGCGCAAAAGACTTGTAAGTACGTTTTGAAATTTTAGTTGTTATGAACGTCATTGTAGTTAAATAATTTAATTTCCATCTACCATTATCGAAAATTCAGATAAAATAGACTCTTCTGATGCTCTGTTTTTACGGACATTCTGAATCTATTTTTATGACTTTGACAAATACCAAGTTCATAAAAAAATCCATAAAAATGATTTATATTCCAAAACACAATTGCAAATGAAAACTGCGCGCCCTATTCGTCACTCAGCAACAACCCAGGACATCTGCATCTCTCAAGCCTTGAGCGTAGAGTCGCGGAAACGCCGAGAGCACATTGAGCGAGAACGAGAGGGAGTACGAAATTGTCACGGGGCTGGTTGCGGTATCAGTATCGCTTGCACGCACACACCCAACGTACGCCCCCTATGGCTTCGATGGCACGCCTCGTCATTAAGCCAGGAGAGAGAGAGAGAGAGAGAGACATCGCCGTAGTAGTCGTCGTCGCATGGCGGCGGATCCCCGCATAATTGCTTCGCTCTCTCTCGCTCTCTTTCTCTCTCTCTCTCTTTCCCTATTCGCTCACTCGTCACCCCTTTAGGGGAGCGTACATAGTACTGCTGTTGTTGCTGCTGCTCTCGCCATTTTTAAGGAGAAGCCGCAACCCAGGGAACAAGAGAGGGAGAGAGAGAGAGAGAGTGAAGCGAGTGGCAATAATTGATTGAGATGACGATGGCGTGGCTGACGCTGCTAGGAGATAAAGGAGAAAAGGCTCGGATGTAGAAGAGAGAAAGAAAGGTGATGGGGATCTCTGCGTATATGAGGGTGCTGTCGACGCACCCTCACCAGAACTTCGCCTTTTATTTGCCGTAGAAGGTTTGAGTGAAAACTCTCTGTCAATGTGCAGTCGTCGAGATATTATACGCAGATGGACTGAATTGTACGCCCGGTTAATGTAGGAAGGTTGCCTTTCGACAAAAGTTTACACTTGATTTTTTTTAAATGTTTTGGAAATGATTGGAGTTCAAAAATAATGGATTACTTTATTATGAAAAGAAGGATGATGAAGTTTTAAATAACTTTCTAAGGTTGTAATATCGTACTCTGGTAGCCGAGGGTATAGATTAAATTTTTTGTAAAACTAGTACTTTGGTTTGACAAAAAATAAAGCAACACTATGTTTTACACTCGATATAATGTTCTTCCATAGAAAATAAATCACACGAGAACTTGTTTTTAAATATTGTACTCCAAGAAATAGTTCACCAGTTTTGTTATTTTTATAGAAACTTATATACAGTGATAGACTTATTATTATTATCACAATCAATCAAAATAGATTTTGCTGTGCAAAAAAGTGGAGATAAAAATGATTTTTGTAGATATAGTTAGTTATTAAACTTCTTTTAGCAACAAATAGTATATTGTATACCTAAGGCGTGAAGTGCAATGATGCACACTATGTTTTTTCTGACACATGTATTGGTTTTCGCTTCTTAAATACATAGATTATGCATAATACAAGCGAACCTTTATCGGTTTTTTTCTAATTGTATAAAAATTAAGATTAAATAAATAAAAATTAATTTAATTTTCTTGTTTTTCTTAAAATGAGATTCATCTACAAATAAAAAAATAGCAATAAAAAACATGTACGCACCAAGTTATGGAGGTTTATGTGTAATTCTTGCAATTTTACGCAGTTTTAGAGCATGGGAGGCAAATTTTCTTCCATCTGATACAAAACAATATTTATACAAGTAACAAAAAACATAAAAAATGCTAACTGCGATCTGAACTCCGAAATATTAAGAGGAAGCCAGCTCAATATCCGTTCGAGCTCCTACAGCATTACTCCTATACACTGTACTCAATCAAACGACCGAAAACAAACCGTGCAATTCCCGACTTTAGCCCTCCTCTACTCCGAAAAACGACCGATCAACGACCAAAAAAAAACACACACCACAAAGAACTTCGCAATATAACCGAAGTGCCCCCCGCGCGCGCACACTCAATCGCGTGGGCGTACGCGACCGCAAAAAGCTGCGAGGGCAGCGAAAAAAAGGAGAAAATAATATCGCGAAGAAGCGATTTGTAGCGGCACGTGTGCCGTTAAAAGGTTCCGCTTCTATATAACAAGAGAGGGAGAGAGAGAGAGAGAGAGAGAGAGAGAGGTTTTGACACGGCGGCGTCGTGTGTTGTGCGTTGAAAAGCGCGGAACCGGCTGTCGAGATACGGATCTGACCAATCATAAAGCCGCATAATGGCCACTCATTCATCCATCTCCCTGCGGAGAGAGAACTCTTAGCTTTCTCTCTCTCTCTCTCTCTCTCTCTCTTGGCCTCCCTCGCAAGCAGCCTCTCTTGCCGACGACAAAGCCGGAAATTAGTCAGGTTCGTTATGCTTATTAATTGACTGACGTTTCCGTCATATTATGGCTATGATGAATTGACGACGTACACACACGCGAGTGCGGGGGAGGAAACAGGAGAGAAACCGCTGCCACTCGACAGCAGCGAGAGAGAGAGAGAGAGAGAGAGAAAGCGTCAATTGCCCCGATGCCAATGGCCTTTATGGAATCGATCTAGCGTGCTGCTACTGCTACTGCTGATGGTTGTGTTTGGTTTTGTTTCCTTTTCCCTCTCGTTTGCTTTTTTTTCACTGCGCCCCGCCGGAGATGTGATCGGAGATATCAGTGCGGATTCCGGTGGTATTGAGTTACGAGGAGAGGAAGTTCATGTGCTGCTCCTATGTTTATATATATATATGAAGGTGGATTGGTTTGGGCAATAAGTGAAGGGTATATAGAATATGAACGCGAGTTGAGATTTTGTTTTATTGAACTTTGCTCTTGATTGATACGTTATTATTACAATACGTATGGTTATATTAGGTTATTGTAAAACTTACGTAATTAGTTTCTTCTTATTTCACATAATCGACTACATGTATTCAAAACCACTAATTAAATTGAATGTTTTTTGTTGGTAGTTATGTAGTCTACAAATATTTCAATTTTTTACTAGGATCATATTTTTTTAGTTACAATTTAGAGTTCATAAAAGTTGATAAAAAAAATTAAAAATGAAATTCTACATTGGTGTTTTTATAAGCATTTAATTTTATAAAAAACATCCCGTTTGCAAATCGTTTTTAATACTAATGAACATAATATACGACCTTGCAATCTTAATTAATAAATCTTAATTAATAAATCAGGATCGACAGAATATGTTTTACCAATTCAATAACTGCCTATTTACTGATTTATTTCTCCAATCGAAAGTAGCTCTATACAATTTAAAATTAATGCAGGATAACTACGCTACATCGACCATTTAATGCAAACAGCGAATTGTAGATTACTGCAAAGCTCATAGTTATAGAAACCTCAACCTGCACGAGCCCTTCATTAACTCTCAGATGAAAAAAGCGATACTCGACAAAATGTGTGTATATATATACACACACACAAAACGTAGAAACAAACCCATATACACACAACTCGAAACTCCTCCGCCCCGCCATTACGATAAAATCTTTTCGAATCTTTGTTTAAAAATCCACTCGAGAGCTTGAACCGCTCGCGCGCCTCAAAAACCAACATTTCTCCTTCCCCTTAGCACGAATGTACACTGTAGAAATGCGGATATATATATGATGAGCGTAGGCAGGCGGAGAAAAAAAAACTGGCAAAGTGGAAGCGAACGTCATTTCGAACCTGTACGCGAGCGATTCAATAAGAAAATCGCTCGACGTCGTCTCTCGTCATCGGCGGAACAGAAGGGTTTTTCATTTGCAGCAGCTCCCGATGGGGGGAAGAGAGAAAGCGCGATATTAAAAGCTCGCTCGTTCCCGGCGGCATAAATCATCCGCGCGCGCGATTGTATTCGGGTGCGCTGAGCGAAAACCCACGCGACGGGAGGATGGGGCTGTCGTCGTCGTCGACGTCGTTGCGATGCTCTCAAGAATTGCGGTTCGCGGTGCTGACGGCTGCTGTTGCTGCGGGGCTTGGCTGCTGCTTTTTTTTTGCTCGCCTCGGCGGATTTGGAACTTCGCTTCTGTACATCTGCAAGCATCGTCCTTGTTTTCAATAGCTGTTTTCAATCTTTTCGTTCTTCGACTTTTAGCGTGGAGTTATGTAAATGCGCGTCTTTTAATTGCAGGGAAAGTTATGTGGTACGAAAATAAAAATAATAAGTATTTTTAGTGATAGTTAATGCGAGATGTTAATGATTGAAATTGAGGATTGTAGGGAAGTAAAGAATAGCCATCAAATGCAATATTCGAAATTGAGAATAGGTATGAATAAAATACTTTATATAGATATAAAATATAAACATTTATTCTTCCAAATCCAATTATAATTTTCTCAAAAGTTCTATTCTCAATAAAATTATAATTAAGTGTATTATATATTTGTTAAATTTTATATTTAAAAAAATTAAGCAATAATACAATTATAAAAACTAACACAACAGAATCTTGCTTTGTATTTCTATTTATTCAAGACAATGATTATAATGTATTTAAAACTTTATATTTCTTGTAATGATGAATTTTACTTTATCGAACTTTATAATAATGAAAAGTATAATATACTTCGTATTCGGTTTAGTGTAAAAAATGTTAAAAGAAGCTGTTAAAATTTATAAAATATCCGAATAATTTGTGACGTTTAATCAATTCAAATAATTGTGGTGTTATAAAAAATATGATGAGTCTACCAATTTTCAACCATTATAAACTTGTACAGTTTATCTGGCCACCCTAATGACTCTTCTCTCACGCAAGCAATTTGCAAGTCCCAGCGCTCCTCTTACCACAGTAAACATTTTTTCATTAAAAAAATGATAATCCAAGCATAATAAATCATTTACAGCGGTTAAATAACTACCATTTCTTAATACCTGATAACCGCGCGCTGTGAAAATTCTTAAAACAATGCAGCCGTACTCTCGGCGAATGAAAGAAAAAAAAAGGAACGTACCGCGTTGGCTTATGAAAAAAAGCGATCCCCGGCGTGCACAGCTCAAACGCAAACACCGAGTCGCGCGGAGGCTATCCCCCTCGAACCTCCTCGCGTTGAAAGGAGCGCGCGCGCGCGCACCCCGGTGCTGCACGTCTCAAGGGTTCCATTTACCGCGGATGCACCCTCTCCCCCTCTTCCCCCTTTCTCCTCTCTTCTTTTTCCGCGAATAATTATACTCGAAGCCGCTGATTAGTGCGCGCGCGGGGATGAAAACTTAAAAAACCGAGGCCCGAGCTTCGAGTGGGCGCGCGGATGAAAGGCACGTGGGGGAGGATTTCGAGAGCTAGGGAACGAGAGAGAGAGAGAGAGCGAGAGAGCGAAGAGAACACGCCCGAAACGTCGCGATTGAAAGAGAGCACGGATTGAATTTTTTCTTTCTTTTATTATTCGACGTCTTACGCCGCCCACCGAGGGAGGCGAGCAGTATTTACTCAAGGCCCTCGCGTGCGTGCAGGCTACTGGCTCTATGCGTCTTAAACTGTCTTAAGCGGCTGTGTTTGGTTTGTGTTTTTCTTCATTTCTTTTTGTTTCGGTACGAGTGCGTTCTTTTGCTCCTCTGGTTCTTTGCGGAAGAAGAGGGATAAATGAGGCGAAGGAGGAAGAGGAGGATATGGAAATATCGTGGGTACGGGAGTGACGAGGGATTTCCGCGATGTCTGTGGATAACCTCGAGTAGTATGAGTGGAAGTACATACATTGCTGGGGTGGAGACAGGATTGTTTGTCGAAGGACAGACGGAGAGGACAATTTTTAGTTTTCAAAATTCGTTTTTATTTTTTTTTTATATATATATAATACCTGTGAAAGTTATTATATTTACAACGAGTGTAAATCAGTCATGTGAGCATAAAATAATCGAGTATTTGAACTGCTTACCTCTTTTAGAAGATTATAAAAACGTAATAATTGTTTTGGTATTGTTTATGAATAATTTTTTCTTTCCAAAGTAGGTGAATTAATCTATTCTGTGCGGTTTAAGTGGTCGTGAAAACCATTTTTGAAAACTTCTAACGAAAATCTCATAAAATTCACAGTAAATATTACTGTAGAGAAATTTCTGATGCCGGTTGATATAGTGTCACACTGGTTTTTGATGCGATTAAGACAACAAAAATTGACAATATTTATCTACATTATAGAATTTCAGTAATATAAATTTCACATTATTATTACACAATGATGAATAATAATTATTAAATGTACTTTATTTTTTTTAGATCAAAATTCAAACAAAGACTTTAATGACGTTCTGAAGAAAATAACATCGTCTTGAACTTTTCTAAGACTTTACAAGCTCATTCATTTATTCGTGCTTTATTTATTAATATGCAGTGAAGCTTAACTTGCGAAGATAAATATATAGATATTCGTTTTTAAAGTTTGTACTTTGAATAGGGAACCTTGTGCCTGTCATAAAGAAACAATCGTAGGGATCGTTGAGATCCATTTTTATACGGATTGAGAAGTCAATTTTAAAGATATAGCATTTATCTCTCCACTGTGATGTTAAAGTCCGATCTTCGGGTCAAGTAATTACGATTTTTAGATACGGAACGCTTTCATGTTCCTTAATATGCCCCTTCAAAATATATATAGCTCTCATGAGAAAACATTTAACTACGATTATTTTTAACAAATTTTTCTTAATATATTATTACATGTACAACTTGAGTTTAAAAATATCTTACGATTTTTCTTATAGCAAAAAATTTTCCAAGTTTTATGTTTATATATTTTTTGGTTTTAAACACTATTGCGGATGAGGCGCCGCCGCAGTATCATGATAATGCTACAAGAAATATATTTGGTCTTTACTTGAATAAAAAATTTCAGAGATAATGCGATTAAAATTTTAAAATGTACAAATTAGTTTTGAAAATAGCATAAAATGAAGGATAACAAATTAATTATTTCTTACGAAAAAAACACTTAAACATTGAGTTTTTCAATTCAATTTTACTTAGTGTTACAATTTATTATCCAAAATAGAGAATATTTTCTGACACATTGAATATTTTTTTGGTATAGGACATCTAAATATTACAAATTTACATTAGACACAATTTTTTTCTGTAAATAACAGTAATATAATAAACGAAAACACCTATGAATAATGTCAGTAATGCTATCTTATTTTAACGTGAACTTTACAAAATATTCATGAAAATCTTCTAAAGTTTCATAATTTCTAATGTATACAACTATTGGAACCTAACAAAATCATCATCGCAACAACCACCACTACAGTATCCATCATGCACATAGAACAGACGATTTCACATCATCCATTTCATTAGTACTCCACTCATCGCAAATCCCCATTGCACTCTCGAAGCGAATCTCGAGCGCAGAACCAGTTGCGTAAAACTCGCGCACCCCGATGCCCATTCGCAAATTGCCACTTACTTCACTCGCTTCGTATCTCTCCCTCCATTGCGCGTCTGGCATCTGCGTGGTTGCGCTCGTAAACTATAATAACGTCGGTGCCATGCGGCGTTCCCCTCCTCCTCCCATTCGCCATCGGTGACATCGAAAAAGAGAGACAAAAGGGGGAAGACAGAGATCCACCCCATTCGACTCGTAATTAAATACCGAGCGTTCGCTCGTTCGTCGCTAGCTATCGTCCAAAGAATTTCATTTAGGCGCTGAGCGAGCTGCTGCGTCTAACTTGGAGCTCGAACCCTGCAACGCGTACAACCACGTACATACGTACATATATATATATAGGCAGGCAGGGGGGAGCGGCGCGATGGCGCGCACGGCGACGCTGATTGGCCACGGGGCACGCTCGCACCCTTAGCTTGCGCCCCGGATCGACCCTCATTGTCATTTTAATTTCGAGACCCCGGAGGCTTGTCCCTATACGTATATATATATATATATATACGTGCCGCGAGATTAGTCGTCGTCGTCGTCGTTGCTGTTGCTGCTACTGCAGCTCGAGGCGATGCAAAACAAAAAAAAAAAAGCGAACGGATGACGCGTGCCTTCTCTGGTCTTTTTCTCGTTTTCTGAGATAGCGCAGAGGATGCAGCGGTCGGTGACGATGAGCGCGTTTTTCTTTTATTATAGCGGATGAAGTAAGGGGACAGCCGATATTCCGTCCTGGAATTTATATTTTAATTAAGGGATGCGAGGTTTCCGATAAGGAGTATGAAGCTTTTTTCTTTTGGAGTATTGGAAGATATGTAGAGAATTGAGAGAACGGACGATGATTTAAATTTAACAAAAATTTAGAGAATTTACAGTGTTCTATTTTGAAGTTGTATTATATGAGATGCATTCTATTCAGAAAAATTATAGCTTGGAAGTATGGTTTCATAGTCGGTGATATGCAAGTATTGCAAAATTGGCTTTATTCATAATTTTATCTTGGACAGTTTATTCAAAATAAATATTACAAAACATTCTATTTAAAGGTAACAAACATGAGAAAGTAGTTAATGAACTTAATCGCGAATAATATTATCGAATTGGAAGCCAATTTTTACTTCACAAATGCAGTGTAATTATCCTTTGCTCGAGAAACTTATATTCAAATTAAAATACATGGAATTTGAGGATTACAAATTATAAAAGTAAATATTTTTCAACAAGAAACATTGTTAAATATGTAAATACTTCAGCTTTTCTAAATGATAATATCTATTGCGAGAATATTATGTTTATTAACTTCTATTGGGTTCTTTAATGCCACTGTTAAAATTCTTCTCCAAAACCACTTCTCTACTTACCTTAAATATAAATTCATCCGTATCATGATTCACACGTAGTGCTTTTGCAATAACTAAAATCAAAATTAATTTTCGTAATTTTTTCGAGTTACACCATTAACTATTTATCGAGCTATTTATACGACTTCGTTGGCTCTATCTCTAAAAAATTCCTCTACAGCAACGCAGCCATCCTTGTTTTTTTTTTCATTTTATGCGAAAAAAGGAAAAAAAAACATATACGCTACACACATCGCCGACACATTTTGCAGTTCATCGCGAGTGAGAGAGCGAGAAAGAGAGAGTCGTACGCCGCCTCGGTCACTGCGTGTGACAGCCATTTTAATTCCAGCTCTCCCTTTGCATGTCTCTCTTTCGCTCTCGCTCTCTCTCTCCCTCGAGGGTCTCTGATTTTCATTCCCCGGTGATGGAATATCGCGCATAGCGTGGCCTTTCAACCCTCGCGCGCACGCACGTCGTCGAATCGAATGAAAAAACGCCTACTCCCTTGTGAGCGCACGTATGTATATGTATGTGTGTGTGTGTGTGTGTGTGTGTGTGTGTGTGTGTGTGTGGATGTACACACCCCCAACGCGTGAATTTAACCGATAACGTTTAATTTTCAGGGATAAGCCGCGTGTTGCGTATAATCTTAGTTGAAAGTCTCAAATTTTCGAAATATTTTTAGTTGTAGCAAGTTCGAAAATCATTATTTTGATAATAAGTAAAAGATTTTTAAAGAGTAATATTTTAATTTCGCAACCGGTTTATTGGGAAACAAAAGACTTCATATTGAGACAACATTGACAAATTGAGTGAATATAAAACTTGTAACTTCATGAAGTGTACACGGATAGAATTTTCCTATAAGAATTACCGCAAAATTCGCGGTAATCGAAGATCACCCGTCTTTTCTGGAAATTATTACGCGTATTTCCTATAATTATTGCTGTAGCATTAGAAAAATTTGCTATCGGTACGTTAATTTTTACCGGAGCCGTCAGTAAATTTTGACTCTAGTAAATTTTGCAGCGAAAGTAATATCAAAATTATAGAATCTCATAGGATTTTTTACCAGGCTGTCACGGTAATTTTTTACTTCATTTTAGTACAAATTTTACCCTGATGTAAAAGGAATATCGGGAGCGCACATCGGTGGCGCTGCTAACGCCATCGGCGACTGTTATGTTTTCAATGTAAATATAACATATACATGCAAATCATTGACTTTAAGATAAATTCATTGTTTTATCTTTTTCCGTCAAATAAAAGGTAAAATAATGTTTTAAAACACTCAAATTTTGAATAATATTCAGAAGCCACGGAATAAAGCACGAATATGAAAGTAAACAGGTTAGTACGAATGTTTTGAAATTTGAAATTTTTACCGTGACATCACAGGAAATTTTCCTGTGTGCATCGTACAAAGTTCCGGAACGTTCTAGTGTTCCGCAGTTACCATACACACCGCTAATTTTTCCCGTGAATTTCGCGGTAGTTTTTACGGAAAAATTCTATCCGTGTACTGTAAGCGGCTGTATGAAAAAAAAGAGAAATAAAAAAAACTATACTCTAAGCAACTCAATCTTCTGGTAATACCTTTCATACCAATATTTATGAAAGTAGAAAAAAGGGTCGCATCGTCCATACCACGCTGAAACTTTACAAGGGAGCTATAAAATTGAACTGAGAATACTGAAAATCATTTCTTGGTACCAGAAAATACTTTTTAAGACATCGGTCAAGTTTCTTCGTCTAACGGGTTCTCAAAGTATCCCTGATAAAGTTAAAATAATTGAATAAGCTTGTACTTTGTGCCATAAAGAAAATATTTTTTAATTTATTAAACAATGTTTTAATAAATCAAAAAATGTAAAGATAGATAAGACTTTTTTTATTATTATATGAAAATACTTTAAAAAAGTCCTATTACCAACACTTTTAAAAAAAAACTTTTATAATAGATTAGTGGCAGTTTGTACATTGTCTAACGGTTGGTGGAACGCACTGTAACACTTGCTGATTTTTCTTTATCCTCCTATTAATATAAATTAATCCTCCACTAGCTCGGGTCAATAATTATTTTTAACTTCTTTTTCAACAATGACATTGTATTGGTGAAAAATACACATAAATCTTTTTAAAATAAATAATTTGTCACTTATGAAGTTTTTAGAAGTATGGGATAATTCTACGAAAATGGATTAAATTTATAATTACCGAATGTCTCAATGGAAATTCACCGTGATGTTCTAGTCCGTAACTTAATCCAGATTGAATCCCCGTGTACATGCAAATCAGAAACAATATTGGGTTCCCTCATTGAAATTCAAATTTGGAAATACCATGTAGATTTACACACAGTCTCCGATGTAAGTTTCGACTTGAATGCGGCATTGTATGCGAATTAAATTTTAATATTGAAATTACGAGATCGTTTATTCGATTTTAATTCGTTATCCGTATTAATATTTATTCATATAGTTGTGTTATTTAATTAAAAATAATTCGTTAAAGTTACAAAACGTTACGGTTACCATTTAAAATATTACAAGTTTACATTTAATAAAATATTCCTTAATTCCAAACAAAACACCTACATATGAAATATTGAAATGAAATAACCAATACTTGACTAATTTGTAACTATAAACTGACCATTTTTTATGACTAAAACTGGTTATTTTATGTTTATTTCTATAAAAAATAGAAAGTTTATTTTATTCTTGTGCTAATATACTACGATAAAATCAAAATCTGCAGATAACGTAATTCTTTTACTACAAATATCCACTTGTTCTATCCATTCACGTTCAGAATTGACTGTAACACTTCTACCATCTCTCGATCTTCGCTTTCGAGTTGCAAAACCAAAAACCACCCAACATCCACGCGCGTCCCCAATTAAACTTCTCATCCGTCCCTCCGACCGACCAACTCGAGCGCGGCAGAGCAACGACGACGAAACAAAAATCAAACGAAACTCGTCCATCTATCTCTCTATCTCTTTCTACCTTCCTCCTCTTTCTCTTTATTTTTCCGCATCTCTCGCTTGCTCGCGACTTCAAAATTACACAACATCCAGAGAAAAGCAGTAGCAGTAGTAGCGACGCAGAGCAGCAGTAGCTACTCTTTCTCTTTCTCTCTCTCTCCACGAAAAGAAAAGAACAAAAGAGCGAAGGAGGCAGAAGAAGCGAGTATACACGTCCGCTAGATATATACACACACCCCTGTCCGACCCGCGGGGTGGAGAGAGAAAGAGAGAAGGAAAAAGAGGGTCGACGAAGCGAGGCTCATTTTGCCGGCGATGCAGCGTGAGCGCGCGTCGCGTAAAACGCCTGGCTGGCGACATTATTAGACGCCCCCGAGCGAGGAGAGATATAGGTGTATATAGTACGCTTGCAAAGAGGGAGAGAGAGAGAGAGAGCAAGAGTAATGAGAAGAAAAGATGGTGGAGAGGCGAATTTTCTATGCAGCCTGCTGCTGCTACTGCTGCTCTTCCCTTTCTTTCTTTCAGAGGCGAGGGATCGGCTGCTATACCTCTGCTCGTTCCTCTCTTTTTCCTTCTTCTCTCGTTCTTTCTCTAGGGAGAGCTTTTTTGCAACGGCAGCGCCAGGCACTAGGGGTGGGGGGAGGCTCCTCTTTTTAAACCCTTCGAGGCCGCGCGCTTGCGCTCATTTTTGCCTTTTTCCGCTATGCGAGGGCGGCTGAGAGGCGAAGCCGTAATTTTTATCTCCTGAGTTCTCTCTCTCTCTCTCTCTCTCCCTCTATCTCTCACTTTTTTCCACTCTTTCTTTTTTCCTTTTTTAGATTCTCCCGCTGATAATGACGGACAAGGAGACGCGAGCGCGCACGCGATTCGCCCTGCTGATTCGATTTGACGGGGACGAGGCGAGCTGTGCAAGGGCTTCGAGATAAAGACCGACACGAGCGAACGGTACTATGCTCTACTTTTTTTCTCTCTCTCTCTCTCTCTCGAGAGAGAGAGAGCGAGAGAGAGCATTTTGCGTCTGTTTGGTACAATATATACCTTTGAATGAAAGTTTTCCGTTTTGAAAAGACAGTTTGAAATGGTACAAATTGCTTGTTCTTCAAATGAAATTCATAGGTATATAGAGGGAGTAACGTAAAGTTTATTTTAAAAGCTATGTAATCGTTGGATGTTTACAGTCTTTTTACAGACCTCATAAATGTGTAGAACATTTTCTAATATTCTACATATAGCTTATTCCCAATTAAACCCTTACATTAACTTTCGCAATAAGAATACTTCTATATACTTACTATACAAATCTCTTTAATATAATTTTCGCATAGCCGATCAAACAAAACCTCACCACTCCCCCCTTACCCTCTCGGCGTATCGCCAGAGAAAAAATAAATCTCTTCGTTTCTCTGGCGCGCTCGACCACCTCCTCGCAGCTTTATATTTCGATCACTGCACGTACATATATATATACTCTCCACTCGTGCAGACAGTAGCTATCGCGAAGTTTTAAGCTCAGCGCATGCAGCCACACACGATATTGTTCATTTTTGGTTTCCACTCGAAGTCGCGTTCTGCGCAAAACAAAGCTTCTATGCCGAATGTATATACTCCTATATACTGCTGGTAGTAGTAGCAGCAGCAGCATCATCGAGCACACGAGGATTATCGTTTCTCCATTTTCGCAAACTCCATGCGCGCTTGTGAGAAATTCGATGAGCTATACGAACTTGCAGAGAATATAAGGAACAAACGGCGAATTCCAAGTAGTCAGCAGCTATGGTCCTCTTGACCGCGTCGCGTCGCGCTTGTTATTGCTTCTCCGCGACGATTGTCTCGTTTCGCTGCGGATGGCAAGTGTAGTTATGTGATGACATCTCCGGGTCGAGTTCGTTGCGCGTGGTTCTGCCTCACTCTTTGGCTCTAAGGGATTGCTGACGTGAATGTTCAGCCAGATTTCGAGAGAATATGATGGTTAGGCTCTTTTGTGCACCTCGGTAGAATTTCGTGGTACTGATTGCTATGGCTTAGAATTTAGTGAGTAGCTTCAGGTTAATTCTTAAATGTATGGGTGTGTACTGTGTTTTTGAAGAAATCAATTAACAAATCGGATTCCGTACATACAGTGTTTGTACAACAAGTCTGGGCATTTGCAAAATATGAATAAATTTACACCTAAAAAATAAATGAATAATATACATTTTAAAGAATTCTTCAAATTCCTATAACTTTTTCTCAATTTCCTCTTTTCTGCATGGCTATCCACTTTGGAACTTAATTTACTCTTCCCTCGGCATATACCCTCTGTCCACCCTCATATTTCATGCTCCTTTGTCGTCCAGTTCCCAGCACCCATTCACCTTCATACACACACTCATATAGCGGAAAAGCCACGACGAAACACGCATATACCATCCCCTTCGTTCAACGAAATGGACTCGCTTACTCGAAGTATGTTTGCGTGGACGTTCGGACTTTCTCCTTCCCCGGTTTTTAATCGGCCGCGTGCTCGCGTGCGTATATACACACACACACACACGCATACACGCATACACATAGAAGAGAACCTTATCACGATCGAGTCCTCGTGGCGCAAAGCCGACCCACCACCAATGGGATTTGCGGCGAACGGACAGCTTACACAGCGCGCGGAACGCGGATAACGAGGAGGAAGTGGAGGAGATGGCGGTGGTGGTGAAGTAGAGGACTATTTGAAGGTGAGGAGAGAGGAGGTTTTCTCGTTGGATTTTCCTAAGGGTAAAGGTTCTGTGGTGGCCGTCGGGTGTAAACACTTTTGAAGGTTTCGATAGGAGAGGTAGGTTGGGTTGATTTTTATGATAAATTTAGATAAGAGATAAATGTGGTGTATTAACGGGTGTAATAAAATGTGAAATGGATGATTTATTTATAGAATTTTACGTAAATTAGAAGAGATTTGGAAGTCTGCAGAAATCCTTGAATGAATAGTGTAAAAATTAGAGTTTTGATAAAAAAAAACAGATTGGAAGTATTCTTGTCATTCATTTGTTTCAAAGAGATCACGAAGAACTTTAGCTTGAGAAAGAGGTGTCAATTTAAAATCAATAAATATCTATTATAATGTACGGAGAACTCACATTTCCATTCATTGTCTTTCTTTATTATATAAATAAGTTTATATACAATAGAATTTAAAAGTATTAGATTTTAGATAATAATAGTTCGACGGTAATTAATAACTATAGGAGAATAAAATATTCTACATATTTTATGAATATTAATCATTTCAATTGTTTCAGGTTTACCAAATTATCACGGTAATTTTTATAGAACAATTTTTTTTGTAAATAAATTTATTAAAATATTATTTAGGGTAATTCAATAAGAAAAAAATATGATATTAAAATATTTATATTATATTTATTTTATTAATATACGCTTAAAAATAAATTTATAATTCACAGACATAATAATAATTAAGTTTTAGTGTATTCGTAGTTATAAAAAAAAAAGTTTTATTTTGTTATCTCGAATTGTGCGAAAATACGGTTTACTCGTACTTTTGGTACACAGGGTATGCTATCGGAAAATGGAAAGCGCAAAGCTGAACTGAATAAACGTGGAGGCAGCGAAACCGTTGAATTCGCTGAAAGTGAGAAAATTTTTCGATTCAATACCACGCGCGAAAATATTTAAAATACACGTACACTTCAAAAAAGTGCAATTTTAAAGTAATTATCAGCTATTTTAAAATCGCAAACATAAATAATTATTTAATAACAATATTTCGCTCAATATATTCTTCATGTATGTGTGTGTGTGTCTGTGTATACAGAAAATGTGGTATGTTATCGTTTAAATCTGATCGGATCTCTCGAGCGCACAATCGAAACAAAAAGTAGTATTTGACTCTCGGTAACGTTTGATTCTTATCTTCTACAACTACCATTTCGTAGGAAGAAAATCGTCGAGCCGCAATAGTCTCGACACGTGTTCTACTTATCCTCCAATCATAATAGCTTTTGAATTCGGCGGCCCTCATATGTAGAATAAAGACGTCAATCACTTTCGGAAACTTAGAATAAGCTATATTTACAATAAGACAATAACAGTATTAGTCATTTTGTATAAGATATTCGTTATAAAAATTTGAAGTAGCGATCATATTCTTAGATATACTTCAAGTTTTTCCACGATACCATACAACAACTAGTCTATAATAAAGATTTATATAAGCGACCATTCAAAAGTTCTTAAAAAATGATTTCTTAACTTAAAATATTGTTGTTAATTATATAATTATTTAGGTAAAACAAAAGTTTTAGCTTATAAAATATTAGAAATCTGTAAAAACAATTTTACGTAAATACTCATGTAAAACAACAATTTTGCAAAAGGCTTCTGCTATCCAAGAAATATTATAATAATCTGCAGAAGATTATTGATTTCATACACATTATTCAGTGCGCGAAAGCAAGTGATATAAAGAATAAAATAAAATTGAGAGTAATGGATAGTTCAACATCAGGGTTATATATATATAAACTGAGAGAAAAAGAACGTTCAAACCAAGATTTATTTAACTAACCACATTTATTTCTAGTTTTATGATAGAAGTAAAATAGCAATCGAGAGTTTAATATTCTATTTTAATACAAAACTTTGCAGCTTCTTCTATATATTACAATACTAAAAGATTGTCCATTGTCCTGTCGGAAGTATAACGCGACGAGCAAAACACTAGAGAAAGAGAGAGAGAGAGAGAAAGAGATAAAGGCAATAAAACGCGAAAGAAGCACTTCTAAAAATGGCCGCTTAATAAAGCGAGACGCATTTCCGAGGGGCACACCCGTTAGACGTATTTGGCATCTCCCATGGTGTGGGGAATATACTATGCCAATATGACGTCGAGGGCTTGTTCACAGCGAGGGTGGTGGGTAGCCATGGTAACGCCGGCACCCGCGAGTGTCGGCTCCAACGCCAGCCGAATCCCTCATCCCCCTCCTTCGCATCTCTCTCTCTCTCTCTCTGTCGCCCCGCTCATCCCCCGCAGCGCGCGGGGGTCGAAACCACCTAAAGCCATCCTATAGCGGATACGTCTATATAGATATATATGTATATATATAAATATATATATATATACAGAGTAGTGTGGGGGTGCAGAGAGGAGCGTATATAGCCTCGCGTGTATATAGGTATGGATAGAGTGCGAGAGGGAGAGAACGCCTCCGCGATCAATATGGTGGACAGACGCAACGACACCCTCGCCTGCCGCCGACGCCGCCACCGCCCCCCGCCTCATGCCGCGTCCTCGACGTTCTGCGCCGCTGGCGTTGCCGCTTCGCTGCTTCTATGGACCAAATGGGTGAGGAGAAGAGAGAGACAGAGCGAAATCAATTTGCAGAATCACCTTTTAGAAAATCTTTTACGCGTCGGGTTTTTCAAGGATTTATGGTTGTTAGGTATGCAGAAGTTGTTAAAATTGAAACGAGCAATAAGTAGTAGAATTTGTAATTAACACTAGCCGAAGTTTAATGACGCTTGTTTAGAAAGGGTAGCATGTTTTGTAGGTGTTTTATTAGTCAGATCGAATATTTTTTCGGTTTATTGTTAATGTACTCTTAAATTATATTAAAAGACAATTATCTACAATTATTTTTTAAAAACCGTTATAAATAAATAGATGGCTTGAAAGCTCAATAAAGTATCTTACATCAAATAAAATATAGAAGTTATTGACATCGTAATAAATTATTTTTAATCAAGTAATAAATGTATATCAATTTGAATTCTATTTGAAAAGTTAATTTAATATGTAAAATGTATTTTTATTAATGCAATTTAATGAATTTTGGCAAATTTTATGTTTCATTGAACTAATTATAACCAAAGAAAAACAGAATATATAATACTTAAATTTATTTACGTAGCATAGGTATTAAGTTATTATTTTTTTAAATTTAACCTACCTATTAGATAAACTTAAAAATTCAATTTTGACTAAAGAAATAAGGAGACACGTATAATAAAATCTGTAATATATATTACCCGAAAAAGTATACTGGTTTTATAGATAATTGTTAGAAATAGTAGATTAGATGGATATGATATAATATAATAATATGGGGATTTCATATTTTTGTAACGAGATTTGCAAGTTTTTTTTTAAATAAGTATTTTATATCTTTTAAAAGGGATTAGATTGTTTGAATCATAAGAAAATAAACGAATTTTATCAAAACGCAAACGATTCCAGAATAGGAAATTTCATACAGTAAAAAGTGATAGAATCAACAAAAACTCTAATCATGAAATTCGGCATATTTTAATATTCCTCACAAAAATGCTTACCGTCGTTATTAAATTGTTTTGTAAGTAATTGAAAGTTGTAATAGTAGTGTGGTAATCTACACAACACGTTGTTGTAACTACTCAGAAAGTCATAACAATTTGTCAAGTTTACACAATGACAAATTTGAACGGAACTTGGATATTACCAAGTTAAAAATTCAACCATAATAACAAATACGAGCTAGTTAAAAATTTTTTATTTTGATGATTAGTCGTATTATTAAGTATTTGCAACAAAGCTACCAATTATTATTTGAAAAGTTCCCTCAACCAACGATATCACGTAGCAATCTTTACACACATCACTACTCCCCATTTTCCAGCCCCATCAAAACGCCCAAAACAGAGCATCGCAATGTCATTCTTTCCCCTGGCGACCAGAAATTTCGATTCCCTCACTCTCGCGCGCCTCTGCCTATATATGTATATGTGTGTATCCCTGTCGAGGTTTTCCCTATAACTCACCCTCTCTCTCTCTCGCTCTCTTCCTCTATACTCCCGCTCTCTTGCCGTGGAATAATGCCACCGATAGATACGTATATATAGATTTCAATACGCGCATGCACGCCCGACCTCAGGTGTACAAACAGACCGCGGGCGATATTGCTAAAAAACTCCGTTACGCTTCAGCGCGCCAGCTCGCGCGCGCGCGCGTACGCGAGATTAATCTTTCGCTTCGAGCAATTTGATTCGGTTCACACAGCCGGTTTTTCCCCATACACACCCTGTTGTCGTTCTCTCTCTCTCTCTTTCTCTCTCTCTCTCTCTCTGTGCATTATACATGTGCCTGCTACGCTTTATTTTGCGCGCTCGGCAACAAAACCCGCCGAAAAGCTTCTCGAAATTGGAGCGCATTCGTATCGCTTTGTGTCTGTACATATATATACATACATGTGTGCGCGCGCGAGCGTGTTTCGCTATTTTCTCTCGCTTTCCGTTTTTTTTTTATTCGCAGCTTCGGTTTTCGGGCTTTTTTATATGCCGACGCGTCCGGTACGCGAGATGAAGTTATTATAGGCGCGTGGAAACACGAACGGAGCGTTAATTATAACTCAGAGTCATTTCGATCCTTTTTCATATCTATGTGGCCCGCTTTTTTTTTCATTTTTTTTATATTTTCGACGCGTTCGCGCTTATTTATCTTTGACCCCTTCAAGTACGATCGACGGAATTGGTTTTATGTTTCACTTTTTTTTTACGGATTGAATTTTTTCCACTGTTGATAATTTATCTAAAGTCGGCGAGAGAATGCAAATAAAAGCTTTTAAAGCGTTGAAAATGTTACTTAATTGCTTAGTTTATAATCATATGTTATATTCATATAATGTAATAGAATATATATTTGTGTAAACACCGAAAATAAAGCTGTTTTACTATTTTGTATTGCAAAAACAAAATCGAATAAGATGTTGATACTATACCCCTCTTAGTAAAAGAAACTATATAATAACTACAAAAACTTGAAAATGCGGCTTCGGATTTTCATTTTCGTGTAAAGATCGATAATGATTTGGAAGTTACATTTATCTGTGGTAACCACTGCTTATGAAGTATACTTGTGTCATGAGTTTCAAAAAGAAAATTTTGAAATAGTATATAAGATAATTTAATATTCAATTAGAAGTTCATAACTTAAAAAACTTCAAGATTCTAATTTTTATGTAGAAATAAAATCGAATGATTCTACTGTTCAAGCTATATGGTGTAGTTAGAGTGAACTACATTAATTAACCTATGCAACGGTTTAATCATTTTGCTCGTTCTGACTTCATATTCAATGACTAAAAATTTAAATGACTAATGAAATAAAATTTAAACATAAAAAATAAAAGACTGATTTGTTTCCAAGATTTTTAAAAATTTTTGCTATCATATTGATATTAAATTAGTACAAACATTCATATGGCTTTTCAAATGAAGCCATATAATTTATTGTTTAGTATATAAGGTGCAACTAAATTATTGAATATAATAATGTACAAGGATAAAATGAATAAATGTCTTTCACAAAACCTACGAAACCTCCGATCCTGATCCGGATTTCACAACAGAAAAGGCAAAGGGAAAAAAACGCAGACATTCGTGAAAAAAGAATCACACGCGGCCATTCATAAAAAAGCGTGGCTCAAACTCGCCTTCTAAATCTGTTGACAGTGGCGCGTCGCAGCTCCACCTCGACCTTCGCGAGATGAGAAAATTCATATTCAGAGCGATGATATTAAAGTCATGCGCGGCCGGCGCTCGGCTGGCGACAGTTGTTGGTCTTTTGAGTTTCGAATTGAATGCCGCGGCGAACTGGCAAACGCGCGCACGCGGCTTCTCCGGTTTCAAGCGTCTAGCCGCTTTCAGCACGTCCTTTCTACGTCGTAATGCTAAGACGACGACGAAGATGACGACGTAGGTCAGCTAAGGTAAGGCTGAAAATGGTGGCGGTTGTACCGGCCTTGCAAGGACGTCGAGTTATGCGTGAGATCAGCCGTATGAAAACAGTTAAAATATCTTTATGAGCATGTTACTGTGCGTTACCTAAAAGTGCTATATTATATAGTTGGGTTTTGAGAATTTGAATTTAACTTTAGCTTTAAAAGAAAATGTGCTAGAAAAACATTTTTGGGTTACTTGAAATGCAAACGTCTTCTAAGTAAAGGTCCACGTAAATGTGTATGTAGACTACGGAGTTCGAATTCTAATAAGCATACTAATATTCAAACTGAACTCATGTTTTATGAAATTTCATTTTTTAATTTTCTGATAATTTAATGATTGTTTTTTTTTCATTATAGCCAAAATAAAATCATATTTCGTATATATCAAAATAAAAAAAAACATATTTGCTAACGTCGTTAATTATTCGTAAAAACTTATTTTCAGAACTATGAGAGCATCTAAGTGGTTCTGAAATGTATATGTATTATATTTTATATTCAAAGTATATTTGTTGAAAATGTTAGTATTTTCAATGTATACATATACCTGTGCGTATATTTTTTGTCGATCAACACTCTTACTTAGCTTGGGCCTACTCAGGTATAAAATCGGTGTGTACATTACTTGGTAACATTTTTGTATTTTATTCATTCTCATATATATTTTCACTTATATTTTAATAAATACCTTTTTCTCTGCTAAACCGTGAGTGAGTCTATCTTTATTTACGCTATAAGTAAGGATTCTCAACAATATTATATTGGAAAAAAGGTCAATTACAAATAAAAATTTTACCATTTTATGACATTAAGCAATTCCTTATTGGCAAAACATTATATAAGTATGAAGTAAAATAAAAAAAGTACCAAGAAAGGCATATAATATACAAATGGACTTTCATTTGGAGCTTGTCAAATGCATTTTTCGCTTAGTTTCTAATAAAATCCAAATATTTGTTAACTATTAATTATTTATGAAATTGTGCTTCCAGGCGGATATTATTCGTATTATATGATAGATTAATTAATTAGTCAATTGCGTATAATTAATTTATTGCTGAACTTAATATATGCATATTCAATGAATATATATACATGGATTCAGGGCAATGCAAATCTTGATTAACACAATTCCATTGTATAATATATGCAAGGGAAGGAAATATATATAGGAATTTTCGAAATTTCCCAATCATGAAACTAACCCAGGATAATACAATTAGAAATCTAATACAGCACGTTCCGTCATTACTGTCCTAGAAGTTGATCTATTTTTAATTAATTTATTGAACACGGAGCGCTCATTTTAGCTACGGCAGCATAAAGTTACTGCACGCTAATACAGCATTGTTTGTTTATACTAATAGTGTATGAATTTTAGCACGCGCAGCATGATACTCCTCGCTGCTACATGAGTAAACAATATGTGCGCGGAGAGTAGCGCCATCGTACTAGTGTAGCTTAGAAGCTGTCACGCGTCAATAGCAAAAGTTTCATACCACGGTTGTATGAGATTCTTGCAATCGAAGAGTCATGGACGGATCGACTAAAACCGTTGCACGAATTCCATGCTCTCGCAGTATGGACGCACTGGTTTCGAAGCATGGAAGTATCTCCTGCACTATTAGCATAAATTTTATACTTTCGCAGTTTTCGTGTTATGCCATCGTAGTACTAATACTAACTATACTTTTAAAATCTGAATTTGTGCTATATTTACATGGACTTCATGCTACTCAAGTACAACAAAAATGTATGCTTCTATAGCGCGAGCTTCCGTACCATCATAGCTAAATTGAGCTCTCCGTGTATATATAGAAAATATCGTCATGTATTAGTTTAGTAAAAATTTAATTAAAAATCATACTAAAGTAATTGTTACAATAATATAATATAATAAGCACTATTAATTTTGTAACATAAATGCAGCGTACTCAAGATATTTAAAATGAAAGTACTTGATAAAAAAATATTGATGTTTCCGTAATTATCCTTTACGAGCATTCACGCATATGTTCAACATTTTAGGGCAGAATATTAATTTTTATGAATTTTATGATTTTGAGAATTAGTATTTTTAGGAAAATTATTATAGAAAAAAAATTTCAAATCCCTCTAGAAATAGCTCAAGTATAATTTTCGTTCCTAGTCATTCATAATAATACTATGCGATTTAGCCTATCGAATAAGTTAATTTTTTTTTTAATTTCTACCAAGATTTCTCAAAACCCCCCTGAATAGCACTAAATCAAAATTATTCTTATATTACGAAAAGGCAATGTTTCAAACGAGAAGTTACATCCCAAACGGCAGCCATATGCAAGCCCACTCCAACCCTTGAAAATAATCAGTCTCCCGAAAAAGCCATACTGACGTCGCTCACGCCCCCTCGTCACTCCAAAAAGTCATCGAGTCTCCCTCTCATCCCAAAACACGCTATACGACTCGACAACTCCTGCGCGACACGGGATCGCATACTCTCGCGTAAGAGACAGAACGGTAGAACAAGAGGACGGGAGAGAGAGAGAGAACGCGGTATCACCAGTAGCGTACCAAACAATGGCCGGCGCGCGCGTAACACGACGTCGAGAGTCATCTCCCCGGTGTTCGCGCGCTATATATACTCTCTCTTGCAAGCGCACAAAGACTCAACTCTGAACACATACACGTATGTACACGCGCATACAATGAAAGGCGCGCTTTACACGAGGATCGGCCGCGCGTATCCGGAATAATGGGTGCGATGCGCGTTCGCCTCCCCCACCGCCTCCACCGCCTCGTTATGGTGTACCGAAATACATAGCACAGCCCAGGCGTACAATGTACACCGGTGGAGATGCACACGCGCGCATGCACGAAGCGTTTCTCCCTAGTCCACCCCCCTTGTATGTTTGCACCAGTGTATGTGTGTGTGTGTGTGTGTGTGCGAATGGCAAGGGACATCGTGTCGCGTCCTTTGATTGGTCAGCTGTTATGCGGCTTGCATCGCTAATTTCCGTGCTTAGGTCTTACTCGCGCGCCAGATTCTCTCTCTCTCATCGGTCTTAGGGGGATATAGAGGGAGGCTTCCAATATGGCGTATATATGTATGTACGTCGAATGTGCATCACGAAGGCGAAGAGAGAGGGTGGCTGCTTTTGTCGTAAGGCGAGCAGTGGTGGTAGCGGCAGGCTTTGAATGATCGAAACTCGCGTAATTTGAGCATGACGATTGGCGACGGTGGTAGTACGGTGTCAGCCATTGCTTTTTGTTGGATTTGGAGAAGAGATGGCCGTGTATGGATTGAGCTCTACTTTTTGTTACAATGATATATGTAAGGGAGAAAGGATTGGGGTTTGAGGGTGGGATAGGAAGGATAGAAATTGAAAGTTCGTTTTAGATTGATGAAAGTTCCTTGAAATTACTTAGTCGACAGCGAATGTCTTAATCATCAGTCTTTTTTGTTCTATATGATCGGGAAGTGCTTTGAGGCAAAAAATAGTTCGCTGCTGGCAACTATTTTTCGTCCGAAGTATCCTAAAATTTTCATTAGGGGATTCTATCCTCAGACAACATTAATAAAAATAGAGACTGTTTAGTTTATGCAAGCAATGGTTTATCATCGTATAAGTAAGTATAAGAGAACCATTGATTGTGTGATTAATATCATCTATTCTTCTTATTCAGTTGGTAAGTTGTTTTAATTTATTATACATTAAAATATCCATAAAACAATGGAACAAATCCTTACGAAATTCCCTTCATAATAAAAAAGAAACGTCTGAAGAAATTATGAACTTCTCACCAACCAAATCATCGCGCCAAAATCATAATTCCTCACGACCACCACGACTCTGACTTACTCTTAGAAATCTCCTTCCGAATCAGCCGTATCAATTCCACGAGAACAAAAAGCAGCCTCCTTTACACTTGCCATTCATCCGCCCCCACTGTGTTTACGGTATACATAGCCAAACCGATCGCCGTTGCAGCATACACACACATACATCATGCATCACATGGGCATATATGCATGCACGCGGCTTGACTACAAAGACCGTATCGTCAGAGCGAATCGTCATCGGCGATTTCGGCTGAGCTTCCGCCTCCGGCAAAAGGTGGTGGGGGGTGAGTATTATGCTCTTGCGTCTGTGCGAATATGCACGAGATTCCCTTTCAGATGTACCGCCCCCGCAAGCCAGACACTGCAACGCTGCCCCTTCAAAGCGTTGCCGCTCGTTGCCTCGTTTTTTAGCGAAACTTTTCTAAGTAGTACTCTTGCACGATTGAATTTCGACGTTGATCGGAGACCCAAGGATTGTCTTTTTGTCTTTTTTTTTCGTTACTTAGGGGATATTGTAGGGGATGGAGAATGAGGGAGGGAAAGAGAGGAAGAAAGGAGATTGATGGAGAGTACCAATTAGGTGCTTTGTTTTCGATGCATGCAGTGACGAATTAGTTGTGGGCTAGAATGTGCCGGGGGGAGAAAATTGATATTGCTCGATAATTAGATGGTATATATTGTGAAATGTATATACATTTCGTGAGCAGCTGTGATATTGTGGATTTCAGCGTTGATCGAATTGCTGTTTAAGAGAAAACCTTCAATTGACAAACATATGTGGTTCAAAAGCTTTCATACATTTGATGAAGGAAGGTTTACATAAGAGAAAATTAATAGCTGTTTGGAAGAAATAATTCACGATGGCCAGATACAAATATTTCAATTATGACTACTATTGCTATAGACATCTCAATTCTGTCGTTATACTAACTTTATCATTTGCAAATGGTGCTAGAAGTAAAACGAAAGACTCCGCTAGAAGACTCTTCCCGTTAATCGATTTTTATCAATATCATTTTACTCTAAAAATATTTAATTTAATTGTGAATGAAAACTTCTTATTAAATAACAAGACAGCGTTCACGAACTAAATCTGAAAATTTCAAAAATAGCTCAACTACTGTTTCATCTCAAATACTTCAGTGCACATCTCGTTTCGCGACCTATTATCTCCTCGCACGTGTACACACAATCTTTCAAGAAAGAAACTTCAAAATTTCATCACAAGAGACGACTACGACGACGATGACGCGCGGCACAGAGGCAGAGAAGAAACAGCCAGCAGCGACTGCAATGACGCGTCTGTCAAAGACGGTAGGAAAGAGAGAGCAAGAGAGAGAGAGAGAGAGTGGGACCATCAAAAGACACGTCCCCTGAAAGAGGTGTACCCATCATCAAGCCGCCCGAGGTATAGAAGAGAGAAGCTCCTCCCGCGTTGCATTCATTTCCCTTTAGCGCCCCGCGTTTCCGCGAGGGACGTTACTGCACTCGACGTTTTTCCTCGTAGCCTCGTTACGCTATCCTCTCTGCTTCTACCTCTCGGCAAGAGAGAAAGAGAGAGAGAGAGTGCAGAGAGTGCAGAGACGGCAAAGGAGGAGTGACGCGTGCTCGCGCGCATACATTCTTTCAGCGGGGAAACTTATCTTCAGGCTCTCTCTCTCTCACTCACTATCTCTCTCTTTCTCTCTTTCTCTGTGCATATACACGCGCGAAGTGGCCTCCGCCTCTAACGAGTTATACGCCATGCGCTAACAAGCTCCATTTTCCCTACGCTCTCGCAAGAGCAGAGAGGAAACCAGGGAAAGAGAGAGAGAGAGAAAGAGAGAGAGAGATGCAGAGTAGTAGCGCGTATATAGCGCAGAGCGATAATGGTGCGCGAGATCCGTGTAATAGTTATGAGCTCGGAGCGAGGGCAAACATCAAGTCTCATCGCGGCCGTGTGTGACACCCGGGGCAGATAGCCATCGCCAGGGCTGCGAAACGCGCGTTAATGGTGGACGTCCTTTGCCTGACTCTTCCTCTATGTATATACGCTCACGTATGTGATACGTGTGCATGTACGCGGGGCTGGAGAAGGCCTGCGAGCGTCATGGCGACCCGAGGGAATATTTCATGAGGACGCGTGCGATGGTGAGTGGACGAGACAGAGAGGAAGGTTCTGGAGCACCCTTACACGTGCTGCTGCTGCTGCTGCCGCTACTATGCTGCTCTTCACCAGGCCGGCAGTGTAGTGTTGCCGATGCTGGAAAAGTTTTGGGACAGGCCGACGTATGAGGCTTTCGAGCGAGGGAAAGGTTAATGTTGAGCTGGGTTGATGATTACATACGGCGCGTAGGTAAATTAATAGGAGTTTATGGTTAGTGAATTAAATATAATATCGGTTTCTTTCAAGGTAAATCACTTTGATGTAGATGTTGCTTTTTGCTGTGCATAAACCACGATGACTTCGAGGAAAAAATATCAAATCGTATTGAATAATAAATATTGGGTATTGACTTTTTAAATTCATCAAAAATATTGTAAAATACTTTATTATGCATGAAGATGCTCTTTTTAAACATCACCGATAATACAATCGCAAAGTTCGTTTGAAAGAATGACTAGATAGAGATTATGCCAAGCTATAATATACCTATGCATGAATGATATTAAGTGGGCGGTGATCAATAAAGACTTAACACATGTTTGAAATGGATTTTTGCCTATAAAATATTGAAATTTAGTATACATTTTATCTGAAAACAATTTTACATTTTCCAGTTATCGTAAACATATCGTACTTTACTATAAAGTAATTATGCAGGCAACCACTTTACAAAATTTAGTAACATGTCTCTTCCATCAAATCTGGAGTATTGATAAAAATTTTTTCACTATCATCAATAAAAAAATTACCTAAAAATAATCAAGAGACATTGCATTTTATAATCATATTTCTTCTTACTTTGAATAAGAGTTTTCAAATAATTATGGGTATCAATAGTTCTATAAAGAACTGCAGTTACTAGAGCTTTCCTTAACTCTTAAAGCATGCTGTAATACCAACACGTACTTTACTAATAAAGTAGTATTTTTTTTTATATGCAAGGTGAAATTTAAATGAATAACTCGCGAGCTATTGTATTCGTTCGATTTAGTAAACATTGGTTTTACGTATCATATTTTTTAATCCAATTTACTTGTTCAATTAAAGCAATCACTCATTATAATGAAAAAGTTGAATGATAAAAAAACAACAAAAAATACGAGAATTCGATAAATATATAGTTCTATAAAAAGCTTTAATTTAGGGTTAAAAGTAAAAACTATGTATGTTTTTAATTCAATGACAAATTTCAATATGTACTAAGCATTGTAAGTGATTAGATGATTCAAAATATAGCGAGTGTGAAAGCTATTGTAATATAAGTGAAGTAATAAGAAAATATGGATATTTTTTAATGTTCCTTATTTTAGAGCCATCTTAAAACAATTATTATGGAAAATTTTACGAGACCTGAATATTTCATCTTTTGCGATACATGTTCTTACTAGACTATTACGATATTATCAATAGACGGTGTTTAGATTATACTTTTTTTCTGAATTGAAAATGGTGTATTGAATTTTCTGATTTCACAAAAAAATATAAAATTCGGAAGGAAACAATGAATATTGAACTTTACAACGTGATATACAAGCTTTGTCAGTGGTCAATGATAGCTACAGTTCTTGTAAAAGACATTTTAATAATAAAAATAAAATTGTATATCTTTAACTACAATACAATATTTAGTAAATTTAATGTCTTAATTATGATATTATCAACAATTACAGCAAACAAGATATTTTTTTTATTTTTTGAGTTCCCAAATAACAAATAAAAACCGCCATTTTAGCTACATTCCATTTAATCACGCTATGTCAATACCCACCCTTTAATAAAAAAATTCGAAAACTAAAATCCATAACCAAATATCAATTATAACAAAAAATGTATTTATTATTAAAAAAAAAAAATGAAGAGGAACTAAATTCATTTTTGGCAAATACTGTACGTCGCGCACCACTTACGTCGCTTCCCCCTTGGCCTCTACGCGCGAGACAAGCACGTGAAGAGAAAAAGAGAGAAAGCGACAGAGAGAGACCCCCTATGAAGTTGTCTATAACACCGGCTGCTACTGCTTCTGCTGTCCGGTAAATATGGCCACTCTAATGGCGCCTGGGCGTCCCTTCTCTCGCGCCCCTCTTTTCCACGCGCGCACCACGCATCGTTTAAGCTCAATGCTATCATTACACGGAGCGATTATTACTGAAAGGGGCTTATAGAGCGAGCGCTGATTTCTTTTTTTTTTTTCTTGCGAGAAAAGAGAATTGGTCAAAAGAATAGTTTATATTTATTTGGTAATGCTACTGTGATGTTTTGTTATGGTTGGTAAATACTTTTCTTTATTGGTGCAACGCAAAGGTATGTTTCGTCATCAGAGATTACTGTTTTGATAAAATAATTCCGTGTTAGGTTTTATAAAAGCATACACTATTTTACTGTGATAGAAAAGTATCTGAATAATGTAGTATACTTTTTATAATATTCAAAGAGGCATCCAGCATATCGATATCATCAACGATTTTAACACTTCTAGAATAAAACTTCAATTAATTGATAACTGCTGCTGCGCTTCTTTAATTTTATTCTTTCCCGAGGTATATTGTAATATTCTGTTTACTAATAATTTAGTTTTATTCTCATGTTTTAAGATAGTCAAGAAAATATTGTTATTTAGAGCACTTGTATAACATTTTGTTATTAATATTTAACACAACAGCCCTTTAGAAAAATATATTGGTCTTTGTGCGAGTCTTAAAATATACGCTTATTATTGAGAACCATAATTTATCGAAATATTATTCCGTGAAATAAAATTCAGAGTTAATTACAATGAGTACTGGATAATCATATTATACACTATATGCTGGCATAAAAAAAGAAACAAGTGAAATTTCATATCCGATAACTAATGAAGCTTTGCCAGAGAGCATTATAATTGTTACTGAACTTCAATTGTATTGTACTTCCAGGTATAAAATTCTTTCTTGTTCATCTTTGACTAGAAATGGTTATACTTTTAGTTAAAAATTTACTTAATCCTATAGAGAAAGCTTTACATTTCACTTCATTAATGTACGCTCTAGTATTTTACAAAAAATACACCTGTATTAAAATTGTTTAGAAGCTACGTTATATACATTCAACTGAGAAGCACTCATACAATCAATTCAGCGTTTCAATCTGACACGGAGCATTCTTTTCACAAACCTTATACTCTTGGCCAAGAATAAAACATTCAAATCTTCTTCTCAGTCATAACACGCCAGACGTAATCCGACACAAAGGAGCGAATTGTTTTCTCAGAAAAATCACGGCCCGGAAGGAACGAGAAAATCGTAACATTTTGCGTTTCCCTCGGCATTCGAAAAAAAAAACGAGGAATAAAAAAAACAGCAGCGGCGGCAGCAGCGGTGGCGCGCGCACGCGGCAGAAACACAACGGATTCATCGAGGGGTAAAAAAACGGGGGGCTTTGTTATAACCTTCGCGGCGCATCTCTCGCGCATCGCGTTTCACCTCGCCTCTCCATTTCATTTTCGTATCTCTCTCTCTCTCTTTTTCTCTCGACAGGGAAAACCACAAAAGTTTCACTCACCGAGGAGGGAAAAGAACACGGAGAGATAGAGCGACGCGAAATAGAGAAAGAGTATCGCTTTTACCTCAGCACAGAAAGAGAGAAAAGAAAGCTGGGATCTAACGAGGGGGTATAGCATTTCCGGCGGCCACTCGAAATCGAAACGGATTCGTAAGAGTAGGAGAGAGAGAGGGAGAGGAAAGGTGATTATTGTCGTCGTTATCTGGACATCGGTATCTCGTTGGTAAATAGAGAGAAGAGAGTACGATTCCGATCGAGGAATCGATCCTTTGCTCGGATACACTGATGGAGATGTGGAAAGAGAAGATGCGCGCCACTTACGGTTGAATACGAATAATCGTTCTCACGATATACATACCTACATGAGAAATATTGTTCATTCGCAAGGAATAAATAGAAGCTGGACAATGGTCTCGCATGATGCTTGATGGTTCAGAGACATATATATTCGAAATAGCCAATGTGTAATTGCGTATTTAATGTGCTTTAATTACAGCAATATGAATAACAAAGCGACATAATAGCAATAATAAATTGGTCAATGTATATATTGATATTTGATAGTAATCAAAATTGAATTTACCCATGATATGACATTAAAGTTTGATTTACGATGTAGTTAAACAATATGTACTAATGGTCTTGCTATCGCTAAGTCTTTAAATTTCATAATTTTCTTCCGGGAAGGAGTAAATCAACTTTTTTTTAATTTATGAGATTCGTTAACTCTTAAAGAATTTGGAAAAGAGAAGTTTTAGAGAGCACGTTATGTAATGTTTAATAAATTCATGAATAATAAAAAAATTTGTACATAAATATTTCTCTTTCGAATTCTCCGAGGGTTGACAAAAATTATTGGTCAAAGTAAATTGTAAAGAGTTAATTTAATTCTTTCCAGAACTGAGAATGAGAGAATTATGAAAAAGTACTGGACAGTAATATTATCATCATTTGTATTAATTAATTAGATTTTTTATTAAACCAAAATATTTTAAAACTACTTATGTTGTAAATAAAATATTTCATACAGTGTTTTCATCGATTTTGAAGTTGACACTGTTGTATGATTATATAGATATACCTACATTTAAAACATTAAATGAATGGCATACCATTCGAGTATTAAGTACCACTGTGATATCGCTCACGTTCTTCTCCCAACCGACACTTCAACCAAGCTATATATAATTTCTTCCACAGGCGTTCTCGGAACCACCATATCCGTCCTCACGCAGCTATATACGCATCTTTACACCTTGTTTCAAAGAGGTTCATTTCATAAAGACGAGACGCGTGAATCCCGCTTGAAACGCCGAAAAAAAAGAGAGTGACAGAGAGAGAGAGAGAGAGAGAGAGAAAAGCACAAACCAGTTGGCTGTACAGCCGGCAAAACCAGGAGATATATATATATACTCTACGTGTTCGCGCTAACGCACAGGTATATCTAATATTCCACACGCACATCCCCGGGAGATCAAAAGCCCCTACGCGCGCGTACGGATTCTGCATAAAGCGCGTATAGTTTTATCTCCTTTCTTATATACCGGCAACTCCTTTGTCTCTCTCTCTCTCTCACCCTCTTTCGTTCTCTACTACTTCTTCTTCTTTTCCCGTCTCACTTCTTTTCTCAGACCGCGAGATCTCGAATCGAGAGCGAGCGAGCGAGAGAGAAAGAGAGAGAGAGAGAGAGAGAGAGAGGAAGAGATAGAGAGCCAAGCGCGCTTACGCAAAGAACAAAAGAGGACGAGCTCTCGGGGCGCGCTCCTGTACTTCTTCCTTCATAAAAGCACAAAAGTACATCTCGTGAACTCGCCATCTCTCTCGCTCCTCGAGATAGACGAAGGAGAGAGGAAGAGAGAGGGAGAGGCGACCTCGGGCCGATCTATTTGGTAAACAGACAGACGCAGCGCGTTCACCGAGAGGAAGAGAAAGAGAGAGAGGGCCACAGACAATGTGGCTCATCGCTAGATGGACAAAGACGTGAGCGGCGGCGGACAGCTATTGCGTAAACACGCTCAAAGAGCCGGTAGCTCGCCTCGACGACAATACCGGAAAGAGAGAAAGAAACGTGCCTGAGGTGCAGGTATATATAAGTGTGTGTGTATATATATATATACGTGAGTAAAAGTTCAATCTTGGCCGGGGTGAGATGAGGTCTTCTAGATTACACGAGCGCGGGGGAGCTTTGCCGATCGCGAGGTTTTGGCGGCGAGATGAGAGACCGCGACGAGTCGTTATGTTTTTTTTTACTTGTCGAGGTGCGGTTCTGGATATTGATAGGCTTGAAGCGTTAGTATGAAAAAAAAGTGTTAAGATGTAAATAAAAAGGGGTGTGAGGATTCGTTCCGCATGTTTTGATGTATGCGCGGATTAAAAATGTGTGATATGAGTAGAGATACAGTGAATTAAGTTATTATTGGTGTAGAAATTTATTTGAGTTGGGATTATCATACGAATGATAATGCTAAAAATTTGTATAAAATTTATGAAAACTGTATATTGATTTCATTAATCTCTTACGTATAAATGAATTCGTATAGGCGTTACCATAGATAATATCTTCAAATTACAATCACCATAAATTCCAGATAATCACATAGACACAATATTAAGAAATGAATATGACTCTTATTATATTATAGCAATAAATTTTTTTTTTTTAATACAAACAACGACTGTCTAGAACTCGAAATCTCTCACAATCTGACCGGTTTCCTCGCTAGCTACTCGCTTGCTTACACCCTGCAGGTTTAATTCGCACGTTTAGCGCACAGCTTCATCACACCACGTCGAGTAATCGATCCACTGCGAGAATCCAAAATGTCTCTCTCTCTCTCTCTTGCTCCCTCTCTCAATCTCGTGGGACGCGACGCGGGTGCGCGCAATACAGAACCAAGAGAGAGAGAGAAAGAGAGAGAGAGAGAGAGAGAGAGCGGAGAGTACCCGCGGGATCGCATTAAAACTTATAATACGACCGAGATTTAGCTCCTCGCCTCGGAGTGAGAGTTTTGCCCGACGTCGGGGTGTAATCGAGCTTTTTAACGAGTCAGCGAAAGCCGACTGTCCGCGCGTATACGACTCCAGGGGTTATAATGGTACATTGCGAGCGCGTGATGCCGAGCTGGCACGGCGATGAATTTTTCAACGCGCATTCTTTAGCACCACGCGCAAAAGAAAACGCACACGGCGTGGCAAGTGTTTCTTTTCTTTGTAGAGGGTGAACCTATACAGAGCAAAGTGGATGTTGGAATTTAGAATATAAAAAGAGCAAGAGGTTGTTAGTTCAAGTTTTGAAAAAGAAGGTTTGATGATTTTAAAATTTTTGCTGAGAATAGTACGCGACAAGTAGCTTTTTAAAATCTGTTATAGTTGGATAGTATGTTTATTTTTGTGTTTTGTTTTTTCTTGTTTAAAGAAATTGTGAAAACGTATACTTCAAACGTCCAACTATAAGGTAAGGAAATTTTACGGGCGAATGATAAGCGAGCGACTACAAACTCGCGGGAAATTCACCAAAGACAAACAGAACGCAATCCTAAAGGGATTAGAGCTCGGCGCAAGTTTCAAAGTTCGTCCTTCGCGATTCATTTGGCTGCCGTACTACCACGTCTTGTAGTAGGACGTATACAGGCCATACGTGAGCGCGCACATATTCTGGCGAGATGATAAGAGAGAGAGAGAGCGGAGAAGAGAGAATAAAAAGGGATGGATCACCACGCGTAAGAGTATACTTCAAGGAAGCTCTAATGAAGGCATTCTCTCGGCCAAGTTACTCGGTCGTTGGGAGTTGCGGAGGAGAACACTGGAGAGCTGAAGGAGCGCAAGAACAAAAGTTTTGGATTACAATTTTGAAGGATTTTCGAAAGTTGATGATGCCCCTGTTATTCGCGTTTCGGCAGTAGACGTAGGTCTTCTCTTCGAGTGTTGTTGAAAGATTTCACATAAACTGTATAACCATCCCGTTTATGTAGTTCTGATTTCTACCAGGTTGTTACATTTGTTACATGAAATAACGAAATTTCATTTTAAGGGCGATGAAATATTTTTACAAAACGCTTGCGCACGTAAAGAGAGCGTCCAGAACCAATGAGAAAGGAAAAGCAGAATAAAGCTGAGAACCGGTAAGGGTGCACCAAAGAGAAGAAAGGTCTGGAAAAAAGTGTAGCTCTCGGTCGTCGAAAGACGTCGGGTCGCGTAATGAGGAAAAGAGAGAGAGACCAAAGGGAACATGAAGCAGAGGAGTCGCCGTCCCTCGCTCGTTCGCTTTTTCCCTCGTTTTTCACGATTTCTCTTCCTCTTCCACCCTCGCTTTCATGCCCTGTACTTTCGCGCGTGTATGTGTGTGTGTGTATGTGTGTATGTGTGTGAACACAGCGACAAACTCGGTATAGCGGTGCCGAACAGCAGCCACCGTCGCTGCTACCACTCGAAAAACTCATCAGCGTTCCTAGACTCGCTTTCTCTTTCTCTTCGTTCCGAACGCGCGCGCGCGCACTGCTTTTTCCGCCCCGTTCGCTTTCGATTTTGCGACGCGTGCGTGCCCGCGACCAATGCGTGAGTGGAGACTTCGATGATGCGTGAAAAAATAAACTCTATATATATACACTCTATATATACGATGACGTTGTCATGGTTTGGAAATCCTATTTTGTAGAAAGATCGCAGCGATGTTTTTATTGTTTTTATAAACAAAAGAGAAGCTGTTGTGTCAACATTCAGATTAATTATGTAATTGAAGAATAAAAATGACGTTAAAGCCATAAAATTAAGACCCTCATTCGAGATAGGTTTTACGTTTTACGGATTGGAATAATCGAACCAAATAATTTGAATTATTATAGAAATTCTAAAAGTAAAGAAGCAAGAGAACAAGAAATCAATGAAAAGGTGGAATGTGTTACGCATTAGTTAAGTTTTTATATTATATGCTCAAATCAAGCCAAAGGTCGCAATAATATATACAATAATTCTTTACTTCCTAATAGATATTTATATTTTATAAACTGTTATTTATTTAAAATACCTATATTGTTAATAGAATAAGGTGGTAGCGTTAACTCTAAACCCTACTCTAGTTATCGAACTTTCATGTTGTAATAATTACTCAAATATACAATTTATAAATTATTAAATCTTAAAGTAAATTAAAAGTTATACTTATTTAAAATTGTCACTTTGAAGTAAAAATAATTAATTTTTTCAATTGCGAACTGTAAAAGAATTAATAATATTTGTTACTCATTAAAAATTTTATTTTTATTCGTCTAATGTACATAATATTTTCTATAATAGCTTCTCGTGACACAATCCTCTTTTTTATGCCTGTTATTGTCACAAATCGCTGTTGATCAATTGGAATCAACGTTGGATCAATTGGTCTGACATGTTATTGTTAGCAAAATCATTAGAAAAGCGAAACAATAGTTTTAAAGCTACTATATTTCTTATTAATTTTATTTGTTAATATCTCTTACTACTAGTTTGTAAATTTCGGTATTTAATATATATTCAATATTAAAGCAAGTTATTTAATAACAACATATTTTATATGGGAATCACTCTAATAGAATTGCGACGATCATTACTTCAGTTCAATAGCAGAATTTATAATTAAACCAATTCACAGAGCTACCTATGAAATGATTAGTGATCTGGAGAAATTCACAAATTTCCAGTTCAGTTTAGAACTATTTAAGATTTAATCTACAATTATTAATAAAATTAAATTTTTCAAAATTCAGTCTTTAAAATCATTATTTAGAATTAAAAATGATATTTATAATTTCAAATGTATTCTACTTAATTTGCTTAAACAATATAATACAACGTTTTATATAAAACAAAACATCAAATTTCTACACATAAATAATTCATGTAACTCGCATATAACAAATAAGCAACTGCATGATAAAAAGAAAAAAAATTCCGGTGCCGATTACGCGCGAGGCAAAAATAAGGATTGAGTGGGCTGTGCGCACGTGCATGCTGAACTTTCAATGTGCGCGACTCGCAAGGAGAAGAGAGAAAACGGTTAGCGAAAATCCGCAGCCGTCAATCCGCGTATATACACACTTTCCGAGGCCCGCGTGTTCCCCCCTGTTCCCTTTCTTCCGCATTGGCGAAGGAAAAAGGAACGAGAAGATGAAAAGTCTCTCCTTCTCTGCTGCAAAAAAGGGGTTGGCGGAAAGGAAGGGAATGAGAGAGGGAGAGAGAGAGAGAGAGAGAATTCTATAAGAGTGAATCCTCGAGGACTGCCGTCGAGTTGTAAACAAAAAGGAGAAAAGGAATAGCGACGCCACCCGCGCGTGCGGACGAGCGAGCGCGAAGGGGTTGCGCGAGTGTGCATTAGTCGCTCCCTCTTTTCTCCCCCTTTTTCCTCTCTTTCGCTCGTAGAGTCTATATATGTTAAGATCCGTTCACAACGTTAACATCATGGGAAATCGAAAAGTTTTATGAAGTGAATTATCTTGAAAATGTAGATGCTTATAAAATATTTCAAAATTCAAGCACATAAATAAATTTAAACTAGAAGTAAAAGTCGCGTGGGTTGACGCGAGGAAAAGTACGATGTGTTTTAGTTTCTAGTTTAACGTAAACCTATAAAAAATTTACCTTTTAGTCTGGATTAAAAATTCATTAAAGTAATTTAAAGTATTCTATAGAAATATAAATTTATAGGCATACCATTATTGCTACTCACTAAAATCAATTTTATCAATGTATGATTGAAAGTAAATTTTTTTCAATTACAGAATTCAGTTATTTAAATATCCTAGCAACATCAACGTAATATTTATCGTTTTAACTGTAAATTTATAAGATATTGGTAAAACATTTTTTCAACATGCAAAAAAATGCATCGAATGAAATGAATTTTTTAACTTTTGCAAGTAGTAGTAAGAGAACATGTTTCCCTTTCACCATTGGTAAAAAATATTCTTCATCTCTCTGATCAACCAGTGTGAAGGGGGCCGAAGGAGGCAAAGAGAAGAGCGCGAGGGTGTAGGTGTTGGTATACGCGAGAGGCTCTCGGCAATTTTCTCTCTTTCTCCCTCCTCTCTCTCTCTCTCTCTCTCTCGCTCGCTCTCGCGTTAGCTCTCGACGCGAGAACGAGGGTCCTCCATAGAAAGCGAAAGAGAGAGAGAGACAGTATTACACATATACATATATAGACACACACATGCAACCGTGTATTCTATAGACCTCGGCTGGGTCGGGGCGTGGCGCGGGCGACGCTCCCGTCCAATGGGAATTGAGCGCGCATTTGCTCTCTCTCTCTCGTCTCTCTTCTCTCTCTCTCTCCGACCAGAAAGGACAATGTACACGCGGAGCTCAAGTGAGCGAGCCGGAGATATTCTCGGGGCGCCTCGACAAAGAGTACAAGTCGAACGTCGAACGCCGCGAAACCCGAGGGAGCCAATAACAAGGGATGATGGAATAGAAGAGAGAAATAGAGAGAGAAGGAGTAAAATAGAGAGAAGCAGAAAGAGAGAGGGAGAGAGAACGAAAGAGAGAGAGAGAGTAGGAGAAATTTGTCACTAGAGGTTTTGGGGACCATGATGGACATCCTTTAAATTAAAATGTTACTTCGTTTAGAAGTTATAAAATGAAAAAAGCAGAAGAATGTGCAAGAAGATCAAGATTGGTGTTCCTGCTATTGTTTTACACTATAGTTACACAGGAAATACTTTTCTATTAGGGCTGCCACTATTTAAAAAATAGATTTTCCGCCGTCTTTGAAATCACAAATGATAATTAAAATTTGCTCTACAATTTTTATAAAAACATAACGTCACGCATTCACAGTTTTAATCAAGTTTCAACATTAGTTATTTTTAAATAACCTATTAGAAAATACATAAAATTTTAGTCTTAATGCGTACTCGCCAGAAATTAAAATATTAAAATTTAAAATATCTATTGCGAAAATAGATTAATATTTTAATTTGTTATTCTCTATAATTTTCTTCAAGTATTAATATACTATAAATGAGCAATAACTCTTTACCGTGAAAAATTTTCATTATTCGAACTTTTTGTCATAAATACATCAGAATGGCCATATTTAATATTATTTGTAAATACAGAATCAATCAGTTTTCAAATAAGAGATTAATATTTATTTTGTATCATTATCTCCATGAAAACGATTTTAAATTATATGTACAAGTGCCATGTTGTTTTAAAATTATCAGCGCATCCGTAAATGAAAATATTTTATGTACCGCCAATTTAAAATCACTTCGAAAATAACAGTATTTATCGTGTTTTTACGCCAGTCTGGTTTTAATATGTCACTGTTTGTTTCATATTAAAACGATTATAAAATACAAATATTTAACGAGATACTTAATATCGAATATTAATTTAAAAAGAAGAGATTTCCTTTATAATTCAAAGATTATATAATCAACAATTACAAAAATAATGATTGTGATTATAACAAATAAGAGTGAATTATCTTGAAAAATAGTTATATTAATATAAAAGATTATTATATATACACACGATACTTTTGATGTCAAAAATTATTTCAAAATAGGTGATTTTGCATGTCATGTGTATAAGTGATGCAAAAAATAAGTTTTCATCGTTTACTATTTATCAATTCCTTAAATTACTAATAGTTAACATTTATATCAAGTTTTTAGACCATCGTAATATAATAAATTCTCTAATAGAATAACCTAGCAATTACTATACTTCAACAAATAATGCACTGCGTGTAATTCATTTAAAAGCATCATTATCATCAAAGGCTAATAATGAAGTGCAATTAAAAATATGAAGAGTTGCCCAAAATTTCGCCCGTTTCGTCGACTTGACGAATTCGATTCAAAAGTGGTCTAAATAATAGCTTATGGTGATACTTTAGAGTAAGTAAAATTTTATGTTGAGCATAGTTTTTGTTTTGGAGATATAACAAGTCGAACCTCCCCTGGTAGAAATTAGACCATTAAAAATGGGAAGGAAAACAGAAACTAGCCATAAGAAATGGCTAAATATTAGACATTTGTATAACGCTTTTTTCTATCAACTTCTCCCATTTTATGGAATAGCCTTAACCTGAAAATCTTTACATTAAAATTACATAACAATTTAATTATATATTTGAAAACTTACACTCTTAACAGAAAGTTTATTGGAATATAAACAAAATTTAGTATGTCTTTGTACTATTTACAACTTTATTCTATAAAATATAAACCAAAATCGTTATTTTGACACGTGACTCTATCTCTCTTACTCATCGCCGTAACAAATCGCTTGTTACTATATTTATAATGGTTTCGTCGACTAGCTATTTTATTTAGTATTACAATGCTAAATTAATAGATAGTACAAAATTGTGACCATATTTGCGGCCAATAAATGTGAAAAATAGGTTTAAAAAATCGTTACACTTATGGAAGAAAACTGGAGTACATTTTTTCCCATTTTGGATCAAACTAGCCACTTACTGCTCAAAAAATGATTTCAATTTCCACCAGGGTCTTAGTTGACTTGTTCATGCCAAGATGAATCCAACATTCTCGGTTCACTCGTTCATTGTGTTCACCGAGAATGTCGATTTCGCCTTGGCGCGGATGAATCAAATAACTATATGCTCAACTTTAAATTTCGCCTACTTTAAACTATCACTATAAATTGTCATTTAAACCACTTTTGAATTGAATTCTGGAGGTTGACGAAACGGACGAAAAATAGGGGGTGTTTTAGGGTCACTCAAATTCATCTGCTTTAGTTTATATTTGAGATGGAGAAGAATTATTTGTAAACTGTAAGACACAACTTTTACGTCGAATTCTTTCAGCCCTTCAATATACATCTTCAAAATCGATGATAACGAAAACTAAAGCCATTCAGTTCAATCTCGGAATAACTTCGACGCTAAGGAAATGAAATTCGTTGTTCGGACGTCGAACAGCGCATTATGCATTTACCAACTATCTATCTCTCCTTCTATCTGTCTCTCTCTCTGTCTTTCTCTCTCTCTCCTTCCCTTTTCACAGTACACATGTATTACCCACACAGACTCCGGAAGGCCGCGTCGGTGGTCTCATTAAACGCGAGCGCACGCGCGCTGGCGTCTGTATATACACGTCGTCGTCGTCGGCGTCTCTCTCTCTCTCGCCCTCTCTCTCTCTCCCTCGGCGTAATGAGAGTCGGTTAATTGGAACGAGTCGACTCTCTCGCCGCGACGACGACGGCATTGTGGCGCCGGGATATCGTCTATGAGGGAGAAAAGCCGAAGGGAGGAGGAGGAGGGAGGAAGGAGAAGGGAGGATCCTGGAGGAAATAGCGGTTCGCGCACAACGAGGCGCCTCTCGTGGTTGAGGGGGTGGCGGTAGCGGTAGGTGTGCGCACGGCGTGCTGAGAACCGCGCGGTCGGGGGGCCGCGAAAATTAAAGCATTGGGTGTAACGAATGGCGCGGAGATTGCGAGAGCACGCGGTGCGGTTGAATTTGATATTCGTCAAAACAAAAGAAACGGTGAGTAAATGGGATAAATGAAGTCTTCTCTCGTACTCTGATTAAACGTAAAATTTATTATTTTGAATACAAAATTAACGAAATTTTAATTTAAAAGAGTTGTACATAAAAACTGTATCTTTGTATGCTTATTTTATTTCATTTTTTTTACGTTCCGCAAATATTTATATGATCAAACAATGTAAGTTATTTTTTACGACTTTTTTTAGACGTTCCAAAACAATTTACTTTTTTTAACGGTTAACATTTTTCAAGAAAATGATAAAAAAGACTTCTTTGACCTTTAGCTATTCATCCCAGAAATATTTCCTAAAGTTTAATTTCCCCTTTTTTGAAAATTGAGAAATTACGATATCGTCAAAAGTCAGAAGAGCTTAAAGATGAATATCAAAAACATTTCTTAATGAGAGGAATGCCGTTTCATTCTTAAATCTAAATATTTGCGATAACTGTTCTTGCACTAACACATAAGAATATGGCTAAATTAATATACAATACCTTCTGGATGAAGGAAGGTAGATTGATCAATGGAGGCAATTAGAACAAAGCCAGGTAACGTATATTTTTTCAAACTTTTCAGCTAGATCCATTTCAACCTTATTAACAGGGCTTTCTGGTATCTGAAGCCCCGAGAATGTTGCCAATAATAAATTTATTATGTTGATAGGATTCACCTTCATTATTTAATTATTTAATTTTTATAATATAATAAATTTTATTGTAAGATAAACTTATTTTCTTAACAAATCGCGGGTTCTGAATAACGTGTACCTCGCAGTAGAATTGACAAAAATATACTGACTAACTTATATGTTTTTCTGGCGAACTCCAGGCTCACTCGCGTTATTTTTGTACGGATGTTTTTCTCCGCGAAATTCGCTATTTTTATCCATGATTCCAAGATGGGCTTACAAATAATCGCTTATTCAATTATATAAATAGAAATGGGTAAAATATTTACTTAAAAATAAGTGTTTAGAAGAAGCAGAAATGAAATATAATATAACATGCCAAAAATTTTTCCGAAATAAAATATAAGGATTGCTAATCCAACCCACGGGATCAAGCAACCATAGGTAATTTTGCATTTCAAACAGAACTATTTACTATTTTGTTTCATTTCAAATTTTAAACTGAACCTGAGATTTTTAGAAAAAAACCGTTTTTGGAGGTGAATTTTAGGGGTACGTTTCACCCCTTTAATAGGAAATTGGTCCCACAGAAAAAATTAGCCCAAATAAAAATAAATTATGCACTATATAACATAAAATATTTATTTTAACGGTACACGGATAGAATTTTTCCGCAAAAACTACCGCGAAATTCACGGGAAAACTTACCGGTGTGTATGGTAACTGAGGAACACAGAACGTTCCGGATCTTTGTACGGTGCACACAGGAAAATTTGTCACGGTAAAAATTTCAGGTTTCAAAAACATTCGTACTAACCTATTTACTTTCATATTTGTGCTTTATTCCGTGGCTTCTGAATATTATTCAAAATTTGAGTGTTTTAAAACATTTTTTTACCTTTTATTTGACGAAAAAAGATAAAACAAAGGATTTATCTTAAAATCAACGATTTGCATTTATAGGTTATATTTACATTGAAAACATAACAGGCGCCGATGGCGCTAGCAGCGCCACCGATGTGCGCTCCCGATATTCCTTTCACATCAGGGCAAAATTTGTACTAAGAAGCAGTAAAAATTACCGTGACAGCCCGGTAAAAAACTCTATGAGTCCCTATAATTTTGATATTACTTTCGCTGCAAAATTTACTAGAGGCAAAATTTACCGACCGCTTCGGTAAAAATTAACGTACCGATAGTAAATTTTTCTAACGCTACTGCAATAATTGTAGGAAATACGCGTAATAATTTCCAGAAAAGACGGGTGATCTTCGATTACCGCGAATTTTACGGTAATTTTTATGGGAAAATTCTATCCGTGTACGAAGGTATTCTAAAGGGTTGTTTACCCTCGGTAACGCTTTGCAAAAACCTCGATACACATCAACATTAATTTTTTATCTTGAGCGCAAAAAAGATTTTTATAATAATAAATTAATTTTATTGTAAATATTATATAGAAAAATTGTTCAAAAAATAAGGTTTTACTGAAATAAAAATTAAGGGTAGCCACCCCCGTGGACCAAACTACACTTGCTAGTTTCGTCATTCAATGAGAAGTATTTTGCATTTTGTTTCATTTCAAAACATTAACTAGAACTGAAGATATCTAAAAAAAGCCGCTTTCGGGAGTAAACTTTAGGGGCGGTTTTCACCCCTTTAAAATCGGATTGGGCCGATAAAAAAATAGATATCTCTTATTTTTTGATCCTCTACAATATATCAGAAACTCAAGAAAATTGGAGACGGACACCTCGATTTTCCTTGTTAAGCGCATGAGCCAATCGCATAACATTTATCTTGGCTTCACAACATCCGGTCATGACTATTTTTTATAGGGATAGTAATTTGTTTTTATGTATTCTTCGTGAGTTGTTAATAATTTATTATTGTTTGTGTTCTTATTGTATTTATTTTGAATGTTAATAAATACATACCTGATGAGATTGGGAGACATGACCAACGAAACGTTGCAAAAAAACTGAGATATCCTGATTTCTCCGTTCTAACCACCTTCATTGATCAATCTACCTTCCCTCATCCAAATAAACTGGTGGAGTCAAATTGAAAGCACTGAGCCTCATTTATAGATAAAAAGCGCCTTGAATTAATTTGTTATGATGATTTTAATTTTTTTAATGTGACAAAAGTTAGCAAATTATATTCTGTTTTAATTTATCTCCCTAACAGCTTTCTTGCAATAATTCAATTAGGGCAAAGGCTATACAATACATTTTTTTTCAAATATCAATAGAAATTGAACTTTTATTTGAATTATTTTGCGATTTTAAAATAATCAATGTATAAGAACTTTCCGTACACTATAACTAGATTAAATTTTTATAACAACATAATAAAGAAAAAACCTATTGTAGTGATTTATTCTTTATTATTATAGCATCATGACCTTAACTATTGTACGTATACATAATTTTATACCTTTTACACTTTTTATTAGTTAAATTGATACTTTAG
>JAWWEQ010000027.1:2603922-2657262 GCA_035583055.1 Torymus tubicola
AAATGCAAACTTTTTCCCAATCAATGTTCTATACAAAAAGTTTCAGGATTTTGAGTAAAAAAATGGCAAAAGTTGAGCTTTCACCAAAAATTGCAAAAAAAAAGAATTTTTGATGTGCCATAACTTTTGTAATTATTGAAATATTGCTCTAAAAATTTAGAAACGTTTTTTTCATAAAAAACTAAGTGTCTACAAATTTTGAGCAATTTTAAAATTTTGAGCAGCTCAGTTCACGTGAAAACCTTTTTCCTCCCAGCTGTCAATATGCAGTTTTGACTTAAAATGTATTTTTCTTAAAAAGACCAATTTTTAATGATTGTTTGGTGATAGGTAATACAAATAGTTATGTAATGATGTCCGTATGAAATAGAAAAAATGTTAAGTACAATCTAATTTAATTAGCCTTATGAAGTAGCTAATAATAATCAATAAAATTTGATTTGTTTATATACGTAAGTGATATACAAATATTTACGTAGACGAACACCTTCGCAAACAATGAATCATCAAAGTGTAAAATCTGACGTTAGAAAGTGTAAAATTTGATTTCAACGTTTTGAAAATGTAAATAAGAGATTTTACACTTTCTAACGTCAGATTTTACACTTTGGGGTTTAGTGTGTAATATCAAGGAGTATTACATTAAATAATAACCGATATTCCGTAGAAATAGTTTGATATACTCAGTATAAACTGCTTAGCTTATGCTAAGTGTAAAATAGCATTTTGCGATTACAAATCATGAGGCAAAGTAAGTATTTTATACCAAATATATCAACAAATAAGATACGTAACTTTAGTTCAGAATTGGCCCTAGTATAACTTGAGGCGTAAAACTCTATTATTTTACGCTTCTTCAAAAATGCCTTATTTCAATATCTATATTTGTGGTAAAATATTGTATATCTTTCGTCTTTTTTCTTCTATCTCTTTTAAATTAATACCGTTAGAAAACCACTTATTTTACATTAACAAAAGGCGTAAAAAAGATATATTACATTTTTTGTATGAAAAATTCAATTTATTCAACTATTATAATAATTGAAATAATTTTTATGAACATTTTTAGTTTATACTACAAAGAATATACATTTCTTGCATTGCTGTAGTATAACGATCAATATTATCTGTAATTTATATCGACTAAAAATATTGTAATATTATTCTTATTTAAAGTTGTTCAATCATATCTGTAACCAAAATTATAAAACGTTTTACAGACTGATTTAGTTTTATTTCCAGGAAAAAAATCAAACTCGATTACCCCTATTTTATCATCAGACACACGATTAATAACTCAAAATACGTAAAAACAACTCTGATAATAAAAAAATTATTTGCAGAATTCGGCTTGTGAAACTCCATTTTTTAAATTACGATTTAAATTCAACGCTTTAAAATTTTTACGAAAAAAAAACATATTTATTGAGTGTTCACACTCAGTTGAATCCGATAATGTTGCTATATGTTGTCTGAAATTAAACTCAAAATACGTGAGAAAACTTGTTTCTCATGCCGAGTTAAGACATGTTTTTCATTGTGTGTTTGTCTAATTATGTGTTAAAATAGTATAGATTAAGACGATGTAATTTCTAAAATTAACCCAATTTCATTATTTAATAAATTAATATTTAAATGTTTATTTGAAAAAAAATTCTCTCAAGTGCTCCGTATATGTAGGTACTATGATCGGAAATTTTTTGTGAGATTCTATCAACATTTCCATGAGATACACTCGTTTCAAAACTAGATCAAAAATCGAAAATATAGATTCCTGTTTATCGACATTATGATTTTTATTTAATTAAATAAGTTCTGAGTCGGTCATTGAAAATAAAAATAGGTCTATTAGGCGCTCCGTATATGTAAATACTATAATTCAAATTTTTGTTTAGATAATTCTATTAGTGCTTGCAAAAGTTATAGACATTCTAAAATTATGTCAGCATTTCACATCACCTTAATATTTAAATTTACGAAAATAAAGTATTTTTCCTCTATTGCTAACAACTTTTTATCTTGTCCTTTCGTGACAGAAAAGAAACTCGGTCGAGTAAGCAGCCGCGAGGATTCGTCAGCGGATCATTACAAAGATGTACGCTACCAACTATACTCCACTTGCGCAATCCCTATACAGTCACAAAAAAACGACACAGAGGAAAAAGAACCGTGAACAATGGAAATTAAAAATGCATCTAAGAGAAGCACGCTCAGGCGCAAAATGAACAGGTTGCCGAGTCTTTTTCTCTCTCTCTCTTTTTCGTTGCTGCGTATGTTTACACTTTTACTCTATATCTCTCCTACACTTTTCACTCTTGCATCTTCATTTTCCTGTCTAAGCTTTTCCGCGCTCACTTTTTTCGAGTTTCACTATTTATCCTGTTGGAAAGCGCACGCCCTGGCTCACACGCTCTCAGTAAAGTTTCATGCAGTAAAAAAGTACCCAGAGAGAATTCTCGCTCGTTGAAAAAAACTTGGAAACTTTAAAGATTAAAAGTTTAGTTTGTAATTTTTAAATCATGAAAACAAACAGAAATGGAAAAGTATCTTATAGTATAAGCACAGTCTCTTTGTTTGGTTGATATAAAAGTATGTTTCTTTATCAGTAAGGTCGATAATATTTTCTCAAAAAAGGAATTTACGTACATAATTTTTATAAGAGGTATAGATCAATAGAAATTTACGAAGTAAATAAGAAATAATTTTGTAAAAGGTTTCTTTCCTTGAATTTTTTATTTCAACCGTAAAGATCTATAATATCTTAATATATTTTAAATTTTAATAGTTTTATTTTGTACACATTAATTAAAGATATATTATTTTATTTCAAAATAACCCTTAAATTTCTTTTTAGTATATGTACATAATACACTCACTTTTATTATATTTATTTATAATATCAAACAATATTACATATAATAATTTTCGATATAAAGAAAAGAAGTTGTGTCAATTATAAATTCTAAGAATTTTTCATTCTTATTTTCAAAATATACATATAATATTCCTTTTTTAAAAAAGAAATCCGAGAAAAGTGAAGCCGACTAAAACGTGTTCTGATTGATTGATCTTTAAAAAGGCGCGATATTTTGAATTAAATTTTAAATTTTGAAAGTTTTAAATGATAATAAATATTTATAAATTGAAATAATATTGTCATTAAATTTTGTTGTCCCTGGTAGAAATTTGTCTATCGCGAAATGGCCAGAATCCTAGAAAATGGGTAGGAAAAATGGCCAGTTAATCGTATGTGATGAAACGCTTTTTCTCCTATTATTCACACATTTAATAGATTAGGACTAGAATGACATAACCTCCAAATTTCCTTTTTAATTTTTCTAACGAATTCGACATTAAATTGGAAGATATCTAGCTTTAACTGATAGCTTACTAAAATATAAACAACATAGGAAGGCTAAAAAAGCATTTACTATAGCCCTTTCATAGATATTTCGAAAAATGTCTTTATTGTCATTATTTTCTGTCTCTCTCACTCTTCTCCATTATAACAAGGCTTTTGCTGGTTATTTATTCACTAAAAAAACTGACCAACTCTAAAACCTCTTAAATAGATAAGAACTAGCTTGTGCCCATTTTCGATAAACTCATTCTATTTTTCAATCTATTAAATGTTCGAATAATAGGAGAAAAAGCGTTTCATCAGGGGCCAAAATCTAGATAAGCAAAATGATCATTTTATGGTCAGTCCCTAATTTAAATGGCCATTTAATAGGTAGAAAATATTTTGGATTTCCACCAGGGGTATTTATTATCAATATTTTACTATAACATGATTATATATATTAAGAACTAATGTGTATTCACTCAATATTTTGAGTGTAAAATAATGGAAGGAAAAGGAATGACTGACGTTCTTATATTGCGAGTTCTTAAGTATATGTATTTATAAAAACATTTTATTTTATTTAATTTCACTATAATCTATTTTGTCTGTACAGAAGACTTTATTTTAGTTATTATTTATTCATAATATATCTATTTATAATATTTCTATTACCGATATTGATATTTCCCGTGCGTAGCGCACTTGAGTAAATCTAGTATATGAAAAATCATAATATATGTATATCCTTTCTTAAAAAAGAGCTGACAGATTGAAGAAGCAATGCGATTGGTTGATTGTTCAATATCCGGTCTGAATATAGCGTCAAAATTCAAAATATTCTCTGATATAAAATGAATATTTTAATACAGAAATTAATTAAATGTTTTATGTATGCATTTGAGGAAATCAATAAAATCATCATTAAATTATTCAATATCTCAATTGATTAAAATTTTGCGTCTAATAATTTAATTACAAAATAAATGTTGTTCTGATATGTTTCCTAACCTCAAAATTTAGAATTCAAATCTGTTATTTAGTATAAATCATATATTATGCTTTTAGAAAGATGACGTTAATAAAAAGTACCATAATGAAGTCTAAAATATTTTTTGATTTTGTTTCTATAAAAAAAGTGAAGTGCGAGCAGCATGACTAGAAAATATAGAATTCCTGCAACCACGCTTTCACATTATATGCGAGCTACCTAAAATCCAACATAGTTAGTAATTACTAGTATAAAATGACCTGATTCTAAATAGATTTTTAGTATAAAAAATATACATTCACATTTGTATTATGTCACAATCTTCTCAATTTTTGAGCTATAATACCTGAGTGCAGCATATTTTTTATCAATGACTGTTATTTCGGAACGAGAGACCAAGCCAGTTCGCATTGTTTTCCTTAACATATCACTGACCTCAGATTCATAAATATAAATTACAAGTCAGCGAATAATTAGATGTACCGTGAGCTTTCTTTTTGTTTTGCCTTTACTTTGCCAGGTGATTTTTTCACTTTTTGTATTCTGATCATACAAACAAGAATTTCACGATGAATGTAGAAAAATCTGCATATGTGAATGAGGCGCGGGACAATGTGAAGAATGACAGGCTTACTTTTGCTTTAATGTTACAGTTGAATCGAATATTTTTCGATTGTTAGTTTGTTAATTTTAATTCATAAAAATTAATTTTTGCTTTAGTTCAAGTCTTTACTTATAGTTTTCAATTAGAAATTTGTGTATACCGGTACATATCCGCGTGCATTTATGTTTTTATATGGAGGAAATTGATATTACTATTAAGGGGAGCAGGAGGTGAATTTTTAGCCTAGTGATAATTTATCGATGAGGGAATAATTGATATGGTTTTATATGCAAAATTTCACGAGGAATTCAATGGTGCACTAAAAAAAATTTTGTTTTTTAATTTTTGACCCATAGCACCTACAGCTTCATCCATACGTAGTGTTATTTCAAATCATTCAAGCAACCTGTAAAAAAATGTTCAGCCCAAAATATGAAAAACTGCGGGACTAGTTCTATTTTTTGTAAATACCTCCATTGTAACATCCATTATTCAGTGAATCGCCCGATCGTTCGCGGCATCCGTATGCGACAACGCGGCCGACTGGTAATTGGGGCAGCAGTAAAAATGGAACTAGTCCCGCAGTTTTTCATATTTTGGGCTGAAAATTCTTGTACAGGTTGCTTGAATGATTTGGAACACTACGCATGGATGAAGCTGTCAGTGCTACGGGTCAAAAATTAAAAATTAAAAAACAAAATTTTTTTTTAAAAACACGGAAAATTTTTTTTTTCTTTCGAGTGCACCATTGAATTCCTCGTGAAATTTCGCATATAAAACCATATCAATTATTCCCTTATCGATAAATTATGACTAGGCTAAAAATTCACCCCCTGCTACCCATAAGTATCAGCCGTCTTTATACAAACAATTTTTATTATAAGTTTAGAAACATAATATCAATTAGCATATTCATATAAAGTAATCCATCGCATCTATATAAGAATTGTATACAATGACTATGTATGATTTTTGTTCAAAAGTGATCATATTCAATACACCATTTGGATACATTTAAATGAAAACAAATTTTTTCGGCAATGGTAATGAAGTTAAACTGGGAAGTTAGAGATCAGGAAATTCGAGCTTTTCATATAGACAAATTTTGCCGAGCCACACACAATTTTGAGAAATAATTTATAAAAATAGTTAATTATAACATTTTTTCCTTAGTAGAAATTTCTCTATTAAAAACGGCTGGTGAAAATAACTAATTTCTATTTTGTATTGGGTCGAAATAATACTAGGATGCTAGCTTTAAAATGTTATTACTTCATTTTCTTTGTAATTTTGATTATGTATTCAAAATAAATATTAAAAAAGATACTTATCTTGGACGTTAACGTCAATTGTTGGTATTCAAATCGTTCGTAGTGTAGTTTAAGAAGATAACAGCGGAAACAATGATTTTTGCTTTTGGTTTTATCTTTCCCACTCTTTACCAAGTAGCCAGCTTCTTATTAGTAATTTAAATGTGAATGGATCTATTATTCTGCCCAGTATTTTTATTTATTCTGAGTAATAGAACTGATTGCCATCACCGATTAATTGTGTAATATTACGTATTTTTAAAGAGCTTCGAAACTGTTCGTCATAATCAACAGAAATCATCTTAAACAGTAAAAAGCTCATCTGATAATTATATTTCTATACTACTCTGTAAACTTGCAATATCCAATATTTTTTTCTGCGATACAGTTTTGAAGTACATTTAACAAGTAATAGTTACTTAACTATTACTCTATTTCTTGTTAATTTTATTGCAAACGTATACTTGAAGTCACTGAGAAACGTTAGTATTAACGAACGGTCTTCTATACGTATTACTTTATTTAGAAAAACATCGTTTAGAAGAGAAATGATGATTTTTCACATTTGATTCATCGATAAATTAATTCTTACATTAATCATTTAGTAAAAAGCATTGCAGACAGCAAAATAACCGTAAGTCTATTTAATAATAGTGGACATCGTGAGATAATTTTTTGAATTTGTATTTAATGATTAATTAAACTTAAACCTTGTAAAAACAATATATTAATCTTTTTATTTCTATATCTACTGCGATTAAATTGTTAGCACAAATGTAATTTCAAATAAAGTACGCGGCAAATACTTATTAAATTCTTTTTATTTCAAATGTGTCATAAAATTTTTAGATTGATTTTTATGAAAAGGCGTCATTAGCAAAGCAGATAATATACTAATTGTAGGAAATTAATATTGAGTGTAAATTGTATACATTTTGTATAAATCTTGAAGAAGTTTTTGAATAGGAATACGTAATAAAATACTTTGAAATAATTGAACTAATGAACATATGAAATTAGTTAACAAAAGTTAAAATTAAGCGAAATTTGACTTGAACAAAATGTAGAAAACTTTTTGTGAATATGATTTATTTATTTTCTTACACATGTAATAATTATTTAGTATTTTTATTTATTCAAAAAAAATTAATATTCTTACTTTTTGTAAGTTGTCAGTAAAGCAGAACCATATAATGAAAAATATTATTATTTTTGTTAAATAACTAAAAAGTTGTGAAAAAAATTAAGTCGCTTAATTCTGCATTATTATAGATTATTATTAACAATCTTAAAATTAATCATATTTATAATTTTTGTGAAATTAAAAATAAAACTACTAATATCAGAATTGGTTTGAGTCTGTGCTAAGAGTTTCATCTACTCAGTCACTACAGGTTTCCTGCGTTGTTGCACAGATGTCGCCGCAGTTCAGTTTATGTGGGGAACAGAATGACGCCAAGAACATGTTATGCTGTGTGTTAACTTATCAATGTTAACACACTTAGAAATATATGTTTAAAAAATAATGATAAAATTAACATTATATTAATTAAAGTTAAGTTTGTTAATAAAATTTGACCAAAATCAGTTTAACATTTTTTAATTAAATTTCATAGAAAACTCGGTTATTTCATAGCGTTTGACATTGAAATGAGAATATTGGTAAAATAAGTAGTTTAATTTTATACCTTTATTAAGGTTTATTTTTATAAAGACCTATTAGGCACATATTTAAATAGTATGTATAACTATTTACATAAGCATAATAGAATCAAAGTACTTTCATAACACAAAACATAACAAATCTCTTTAAACTTATTTTTAAATTGAAAATTAAATTTTAATACTCTATATTATGAGAGATACATCAGTTAGTAGATTTGTAAAATCTAAAAAATATTTTATACTATGAATAAGATTATTTGTAAACAAAGATGATTGTTTTTTACAAATATAAAACCTTGCATTTGTCTTGCATCTAATCTCCACTGATCAGTATGATTTCATTTTAATATAGTTTCTTTTTTAGTTTATTATCAGTATAGTTAATGTCAGCAGTGGTACATACATATGTACAAGAATTAGTCGCCATTAATTAAATTGGGTGTGCAGCTAAGACGAATGACAAATTGTAATAACGAACCCGCAAGTGCAGACGTTCGCAGCTGTATATACCAAGCGACAACAACAGAATGACCGACCAATTAAGGGAAAATTAAGAGCCATTAATTAATATTCTAGTTCTGTATACTACAATGAGAAGTCTGAACGCCTCCGTAAATTATTCTTCGCGCTGTGAACCCATTATTACACGAGACGCAGTACATGCATGCGATGGTGCTATGTTCTTTAACTGGCTTGATAATATTTGGTGAATAATAAACATTCCTTTTGAGAAATTCATCTTAAATGTAATAAAAAAAATATTATTGTTTCAGATGTTTATGTAATATCTTTTATTGATAAATTGCAATACTGTATCGAAATAAGCATGATAATACTGGTAATGTATGTGCAACGATTTTCATATCTTGCATACTATTTATTATATTTTGCCGAAAAGTAATATTATAAAAACTAACCTTAAAAATTGATAAAGTACTTGGACTCATTGTTTATCTAACTATATTAATCTATAAATTTGATGAAAGTCTAAATACTAAATCAGTATGCTACTAAGTCAGAGTGCCGTATCAAGCTGGGGGCCCCGAGAAGGGCTTTCTGATTTTACTAAATCTTATGATTAAATTTTAATAAGAAACATGTATTTTTATTTTTAAACACATTAATATAGAAACATGCCTATTAAATATAAACTAAAAAGAAAATTAGAAATTTTTTTCTCAGTTTTAGATCGGGATGCTGTTAGAATTTACACTACTGGTGTATATATATATATATATATATATATATATATATATATATACACTTTAGCCGCTATTATTTATTTTTGTCTGCAACCCATTATTATTTTTAAACTGACAGAACCCTTATAATAAATACTATAATCACCTACTTTTTGCTTCCTCATAGAGGAAGCTTTATAACGGTGAAAAAAATTTCAGAAAAAAAAATGTTCAAAAAGATGTTGTATGGCGATATATGTGTATATTATTTTATTTTGATGATTTTTGTTTTCGTGGATGTGTGGATGTGTGTGCGTGTGTGTGTGTGTGTGTGTGTGCGCGCGCGTGTGTGAGTGTGTATTTCAACTCTTCGTATCTCCAAAACGAATCAACCGATTTTCGTCGGGTAAAGCTTATTCTCTTCGTCTCGTGGGAAAATAAAGATACCCTAATGGATTTGAGATTTTATTGATTTTGAATTTTTTCGATTTTTTCATATCTTATAGGCATTACTACATAATATCATAAACCTTTCCTGAAAGGACCTTAAATTACCTACATTTTCCTTTTTCAAAAAATTAAAATATCTTTACTCTGTCATTTGTTATTAATGAAATTTTTAAAAAAAATTTTTGAATCGGGTTTTCTTTGAGAATACTTGATTTATCGATTTTGTTAAGAAATAGTATTTTATAATAATACCATGAATCATTAATGAACAAAAAAATAGACGTGGCCATAAGGTCCGTGTAAAAGTGCGCTATTTTGCAACTGTTTTTCTTAATCATTTGGTCGACGACCTTATAGTTTCTTGGCAGCTATGAAAAGTTTAAGATTAGAAGAATATTTCAGTCAAGTTTTCAAATTGATTTAGTATTTTACAAAAGTCGCTCGTGTTACCTTAAAGTGTTAAAAAAGTGGATAACTTGAATAATTTTTGACGACTTGAACAAAATATTAATAGGTTTTAATGTCCTCTTACTTTTATGAAACTTTTCGTTTTTTATACTTTTCTATCGATTTATACTGCATTCGACGTAAAACATTCACACCATACACTTACGCGTTTTAAAGTACAGCATTAAATTTCTCTTTGTTATGGCTGTACTGAATTCTTTTTTTCCCTCGTATATCGCCAATATAGTGCTCTCCTTCCTTATTACGCGAACTTGCGCACATTACTTTGGTATAAACTATAAAGTCTGTTCATAATGAGCTCATTTTACTTTTCACCCATCAGCACATTGAAAAAAAATTCTGTTACTCACGTTTTAGCGTCTTCTTAGTCATAAAACAAACTATATTCGCTGTAGGAAAACTATGTTTATATCTTTTTGAGGGCTTTCATCCCATCCATGCTTATCTAACATAATTATTATAATTCTTACTCAAAATTGGCTAAAAACAAATAACTGACGCTAGTGTAAATTAATATGAATTCTTGAAATAAAAAAAATGAATTTTGACTCGGTGAAAGACATTTACTCATTAAAAACGAATCCAGAGTCAAAAATTAATATAATAACTGTAATAGTTTGAATAAATAAAACATTATTCTTGTCTGATTCTAAAGTATTTGACTAGAAAAAACATTTTACTTATGAAAATTAAAAATGTACCAAGCATAAGAATTGACCATAAAATCGTCATTACATACCAAACTAATCATTTCGAATTAGTAAAATAATACTTCAAATTGTCCTTTGCATTTTATGCCTACTTCTGAAACAACAACTTGCATTTGTACGCGAATGCAAAGTATCTCTATACCTATATGGTCGAAGGATATTTACACCAACGAGGAAGCCATCCAAATGACTTTAGCGCCTTTTTTGTATAAACAATGCTGCAATTTTCCGCGTACACTCATTCCACTAAAGCATCCCCTAGAATATTTTCTTCTCTGCGTCCAAGTAATTCAGGAATCGTATCTTGCTACGCAAAAGGACAAAAAATCTTTCTTCCTCTCTCTCTCTCTCTCTCTCTCTCTCTTCAAGAGAAAAGACCGATAATAGCGAAACTAAAGGGAGAAGTGGGGAGAAAGAGGCGCGCAAGTGCTTTGCGTTTTCGCAGTGAAAACTCGCGGGGCATTCAATCGACGCTCGCGTTCATGTAGCCACAGCGTATGTGCGTATATGTGCGTACGCGATAGGCGCCGACAAAGCACGCGGGCGATCCATCGGCGCATACTTTGGATTTCGCTGATTAAAGGGATATTAGTAGAGCGATGTATTTGGTAGGAGAAAAAAAAGGAGTGGAAAGAACGACGCGATCGCGACTTTATCTCTACGGTGCAATTTGGCGCAATTTTGCAGAAGGAAAATTGTGTGGTGTGTATAGTGTGCGAGCTACGTGAAATCATTTAGGAATGTATTCGCGATAAAGGCTGTAAACTTATAAAATAAGAGCTTTTGTTCTGTAACAGCTCAATGAATGGTATTTGTAATTCTTTTTTTGTTTGCTATAAGGTTTAAAAATTTTAATTTAAATTTCTATTGTAGTTTGTTTATGCCAACAAAATATTTTTATTCATACACAGCAATATCACTAAATTCAATTATTAATCGATCTGCACCTATAATAAAAAGGCACAGAACAATTCAGACTTTGAACTCGAACTATCACTCAATTTACTAATTTCCAAATTAATAGATCATACCACAATGCCCTATCGAAAAGAAATAAAAACAAGAAAGCAAACTACACAATTTTTTATTACTTCAAGAGTGCTTAGAGATTCATTCTCCTCTCGTTTAATTTGTATAATAAATTGACAATGGGATAGAGTGCTAGGAAGTTGCAACAAGGGAGAGACGAAGTTGCATTATATATACGTCATCGATCTTTGTATTCGAAGTAGTACTTTCTGCTATCGTCTCGAACAATAGGCTAGTCACAAGTCACTTTGAAATCTCTATTAGCAACAAAACTCACGCTATTCCCAAATATATTGTTCCCAAAGACCGCGTCGCGACAAATCCTCTCATTGTGCCTCACAATACCGCAGGACTTCCGAGTCAAGCATCCTCTCTTTCTCTCTCTCTCTCTCTCTCTCAGGCATCACTACACATACTACGCATGGACATCGGAAGTTCAAAGCTAACGAAAAAAAAAGAGTTCGTGTCGGACCATCATCCCATATAAGCCGCAATGCACAAAAGCGAGGCTCACGCGCGCCACTGCTAAATGGAATCGGCGAAACGTGAAGAGTGAGCGAGTATAGCGAGGAGAGGGCTAAAACGCGCGCGCGTCAATCAATCAATCGAACAATCGGGCACATATATATACAGAAACGCATAACGCGAAACGCGGCCCATTTCGCAAAATCGAACACGCATATGTCGACCTCTAAGCGCGCGCGCGTGCTCGTGCAATCAAACGCGTCCACACACATATATATATATACACAGGAGAGGACGCACAATGGCGATCATTGCGAATATTTCGCGAATTCGGCAGCGGCAAACTATAAACGTTGTCGCGCGTATTCCTACTATCCACCCTTTTGCCATCTCACCGACGCTCACAAAGATTCGATCTCTCGTTTGACGAATTCTACACGCGCTCGTGTGTGTGTGTGGTACATAGTGCGTCGGCTTTATGCGAGGTATAAAAAAAAGGAGCGCGGAAAGAGAAAGAAGATGCAACGAGGATGGGGGATGCGAGGGCATAGGGACAGAATGGCGCAATAAATACGAAGTAGTAAAAAAGAAACTACTGACACACATGCATGCGCATATATACAGGCATATATAAGCTCGACGATATACGCACACACGTATATATATATATGCGCGTCGAGCTATCATTTGCGTATACGAGGAGTATATGTGTCTGTGTGACCAAACCTATATATATGTATATACATATATACATGGGGCTAGGCCAAAAGTTCTAAAAAGACGTAGACGCGCGTCGCGAATGAGCAAGTGAGAGAGCGAGAGAGAGAGTTGATACAGTGCAGAAAGAGCGCATATGTGTGTGTGTGTGAGCGTTGAGGAAAGGGGAAGAAAGAAAGCGGCGTCTTTGATCTCGCGCGAATATACCCACACGTTGTACGTGAGAGCCACTCTCTTACCCGTACACACACACATACATACATGCACACATATACGTGCAAAGGCTAGTTTCATGCGATTCGGAAACACTCTATATCGCTGCCACGTATACGTATATATAGTTCTCTGTGTATATATTGTATGTGTGTTTACGCGCGCATATCGCGAGAGCGAAACTCACCCCCCCCCCCTCCCCTCAACCAACCTTCCTCTCTTCCCCCCGTTCGCCTGGCATATACATATTCATGCACTTGCACACTTGCGGGGCGCGGCAATTCGCGTCGCTTTGTTAGCTGCGTGCGTGTGCGCTCGCCCAAAGTGAGCCATAAATTTCTATATGGCTGTGTATGCGTGTGTGTGTATGTTATGTGCGACGGCCTGAGGGTATAGGCTGATGCGTGGACGCGGTGGTCCAGTCTCATCTGCACTTGTGCTATGGCTCCGCCGCCAATAGACTTCGAGCGTGCAGCTGCATGTATGTGTGTGTGTGTGTGTACATGCGAGTGCGTCAGCATGGTTTGTGTATTATGGATATATAGGAGGAAGGAGTGGGAGAGAGAGAGAGATTCGATTTGGAAGCGGGAAAAAGGAAAGAGAGGGAAGAGTAATTTGCGAGCTGATAAGAAACTGATGTGTGTGGCCGCTCTGACTTTTGCGCTTTATCGAGCAAAGTGGCCCTGTTAGAGGGTGATATTGCGAAGAAACGCGAGATTTGCGAGTTAATTAGTTATCGAAGATAGTCGTATTTAAGGGTTTGCTGTGCGTCTTCGAGATGGTAGGATATATATGTCTTATGAGAGGATGAAAGATTTGTTGTACGTAGAGAGTGTTGTAAGTATTTGTAGATTTATAATAAGTAGCTCTAGTCTCATATGTATTAGAGTATAGATCGTTAATAGGAATGATGAATGTAATTTCTTAAATTTTAAAATATTTTTCTATACTATACAAACTCTTTTCAAATTTTAAACATTTATTTTAAGGGAGAAAGTTCGGTCATACTGCTAACTACACATAGAAGCGACGATCAAGCATTTTTTGTGTACGACATGTTTTGGAAATCACTGTTGTCAGGTATAAAATACGATTTTCGATAACACATTTTACCACCAATATTTTTAATCAACAGATCGGCAGCAACAATTTCATGGGTGAAAATTATACACTCTCAAAAAAACCTAATTTTTTTTCTTCATTTATTTTAAATCGCATCCTTTAGAACAGAGACCTCTTCGATTGAAGTGTTGTAATTTTTTCAGTCATATATTATATAGAATCCAAAATAAAATGTTGTCTTTCTTGCTCCAAGTCCAAGGTTTTTTATAGTCCATTAAACATCCTCAATATACATAATAATAAACGTTACTATTATCTCATAATAGCTCTTAATATTTACAACAAAGACTAGTCTATTTTTCTTAAATTAATCAACTCAATTTTTAGAAAATTCCTTGTTTGAAACTTTAATTTTTGTTTATAGCATAAAACGTTGAGCAAACAACTAATGTGAACTGATATTAAACAACTCTTTCTTAGTGAATAGAAAAAATTGTTACGGCTAGTACTGTCAAAGACTATTATATTAAATTGAATATCGACGTGTATGAATGGAGAGCTTTACTCACACGTATGGTAAATATTAACACTGGGTATAAGTATAAATACCACTCGTAAATTACAGTATGCGTAGTTCTATATAAGACTTTGTTTAGCCTGAAAGAGGGATATCATTTTCTATGTATTTCTATAACGCTGTATATGCAATTTTAATATCACAATGAAAATAGAAATTTCTATATTATCTCTTGCATTAATTATTTACTACATTATATAATGAATGCGTTGAATTAAATTACAGCATTTTCAGAAAAAATCATTAATATGTAACAAAAGTACAATAATATACCTAAAATTATTGATGGTAGTTAAAATATTATTATCACAAAATATAAATACCAAAATTAACTTTAAATCGGAGCATATTATCAAATAAAAGGTAACTTACGATTAACATTTCTACTACGATATATATATATATAGATCGCACTTCATTCCAGTAATATTGCTCTTCATTTTTAAATATCTCGTATTCTTTTTATTGTACCTCATGCAATTCATGTGACATTAACGTGAACATTAATAAAATACAGTCACAAAAGAAACACCGACCACCTTCGTTTTTTTTTCTAAACGTCGACATTTTCCACCCTTCCAAAGCAATTGTCTTCAATGATACGAAATTACGAATATACTTCGCGAAAAACCACAGCACGGCAACATAGTATCAATTCCCGGTTACACTTTAGCCGGTCATTACACGACATTACATCAGAACCCTTTCACCACTGCACGAGTCATTTTCGCCGGCCAATAAAATATTCCTCACGTGAGAGAACGCGCCACACACCGCAGAACGCGACAAACGCACACATATCAGACCCCCTAACTGAACAATGTCGCTATAGATGGTGAAATAAAAGAACCGAGGTATAGAGATAGAGAGAAGAGAGAGGAGGGAGCGATTGACCGCAGTCGCTATAGACACGCGAGCGTGTAAATTGTCCGATGCAAATTGCTTTTAGTTCACGTAGAGGCGAAATTGTTCTTTTACGCGGTCGCTCTGAACACTTTGGCTGTTATAGGTTTTTATCGGGTGGCAAGGAAAGGCGAATGTCCATCTGTGGTAAACTTTATGCGATTATAGTCAACTTTAGCGACTACTTTTTTATGAAGAAGTACGCCGCTTTTTCTTTGCGATAGTAGTTTCGCAGATGGAAATTACGAATGCAAGTTTAAAAATTACGAGGATAACGCGTTCATTGATTGTTTAAGATGAATTGTTTTTTCATTGCATATTGATCATTTCTGTGCTTCTTAAAATAATAATTTTTCTGTCACTTATAAGAAAAAAAATTAAATAATTGTTGAAAAAAATCATAACAACGATAATGTGGAATATCTAAGAAAGCTTTGCAAAGATGAATATTTAGAAAAGGCATACATAAGAACAATATTGACAAAATGTGTGCACAAATAAAAAATGTGTTAAGAGGTTTACACTATACTTCTTGCGTTAACATCGTAAAAAATGTAGATATTTTAGAAGTTATATACAAATTTTTTTAAGAATCTCAAATAATGTACCTACGTCGTTAAAGAGGTTGCATTAGACTACAACAACAACATACATACAATGCTTCTTCTGACAGGAAACAAAAGTAAGTATTTAAATGATGCCGGGAATAAAATAAAACATAGTAACACATTGAATTTGGTCCCTTCTAACAAGAAACTCACCACCGTCCTCATGTCCGAGGAAGCAATTTGAAATGCGGAGTGTCTGTCTCGGCGACACAACCTTTTTCCTAAGAACAGCGTCGAACTAAGCTGAATTCATTATGCTGCTTGACGCCCTGGTAACGATCGGCCAGAAAAACCACGATAGACAAACGGACGGGTTGCGAAATTAAAGAGATCCGCCGAATTCGGCGTTTTGTCGTTTTCACCCGAAACAGCGATGTTGCATAGTAAACGATTAGGGACTTAGCGAATTTCTTTGAGGTCCAGTTAGAACTGGATATACGATTGAAGAATCTACAGACGATAAGGAAATTTTAGTATGTTATATGAAAGTAAGTTTATACGTTATACGTCTAATTAAAGATTTAAACATTTTAAATAAAAGAATATACAAGAAAAATTATATTGAATTAACAAGAAATAAAATTTACCCATTTAGCTAATGCGCAGTTATTATACAAACCTGTTAAAAACTTTGACAGTAAAATTCTTCTCAGAAGAAGATAGCATGTTTTGTCAAAATTAAACTTTACAACCTCGTAAACCATAAAAACTGCGTCATTTATAATTGAAGATTTTCAATACCAATTTCCACACAAACATAAACTTCATTCTATAACATGTTTTAAAAAAATATAAAATCTCCGGAAACTAGGCTTAAAACGTCGATGCACCACGCACGCCACAATTTCACCCTTACTGCCTCCATTTCTTGTATAACTCGTGGCCCTTGCATTTCGCCGGTGCGGCGTCGACAGGACGAAGTCGCGGAAAGATTTCCGCGCGCGATAGCAGCCGAAAATGTACAAGTTTTAGGATCGTATCGCCGCCGTCGTCGTCGTCGGATTTCGTGTTCACGGCACGAGCCACCACCACTGCTGCCGACGACGAGCCTAGTTAACACCGGCGCGATAAGCATCTACACCGCGTGCGAGTCTGGTTGCCCTCGATATAAATGGTTTATAATGAGTTATATAAGCGCCGTTGCCGCCACGACCCTCGTACGCCCACCTCCGTTCGATGAGTTTTCATTAAAAGTTGCGTGCGCGAGGTTTCAGTGTGGGTAAAGGAAAATATGGGAAAATCTTGATAGGGTTGATCAATTTGTAGTTGTTGACAATGGTGTGGGCTTTCGAATTTCAGATTTACATGCGATTTAAAAAAGATTATAATATTTGGAAAAATGTTTTTGTTCATTTATAGTCTAAGATCTGATCGGGCCATTTTAGATCTTCGGTTGAACTGAAATTTTTTAGATGTATTTTGGACTACTGAATCCAAATTTTGGAATTACATAACACGCACATGGAAAAGCTGTGATCGGTAATATCTTGAAAATTATAGAGTATAGCTAAATAAGGAGAAAGTTTTTAAACCATTAATCTGTTTATAATGTTTTAGATCCCAATTTGTTAATCGAGAACCTGCGAAATTCGGATTCAATAGTCCATCTAAAAAATTTTATTTTAGCAAGAAACCTAAAATACTTACGTTGGCCTCTGAACTAGTATTATATAGTTTCATGAATACAAGTGTATAAGTTATTTAAATTTTACGTATAATAGTATTATAATTTTATTTATTATTTTATTGTGGAGAATATTAAATTATTTGCAACGAACAAATATAGCTACAAGATAATTGAAACTACAAACTAAAAATTAGTTAATATATATTGTTTAACAACTAAAAAAACTAGTTTATTCGTCCATTAAGAGATATAGATAAATAATTATTTTTCAAAAACTTATTTATTTAAAATAATATTTGTTCTTTATATATATTTTGTACTTAATTAAGATACTTTTTTGTAATACTTAGAAGCTAAACTTGCGTGTTAAAACTATATAAATTTGTAGGAAGCATTTTCCAAATATACATCATCTATAATATAGTACAAAGTTGAAGTACGAATCAATATTTGTATTACTTTGAAGAGATGTGAATAGAAAGGAGAATATTCTTTAATTTAATTCAATCATTATTCGTCACAATAAAAAATAACTTCATTTAGGTATTCAAATTTGACTTCATCTTGATGACATATTTAAACATCTAGGAAAATTTACTCTTCAAAATCTCAGTATATCTACTGCGCCATCCTACCGCATTCGCACAGTACTACCGCGCAACACAAAAGCCAACGTGATCATCGCGAAAAAAGCAAGCACGCTCGTACATCTCGCCCCGTGTGCGCCTCTCGCGCAGCGAAGAACAAAAAGTGGGAAACGTAATTGAGATAATGCCATTTTCCAGAAAGCATAATGATGACAATAAAAGAGAAATTTGAGCTCATTATTACCGCGCTCTCGTCACGACACGGAAAAACGCCGAGTCACGAACGAAGAGAAAAAGAAAAAGCGCGCGCGCTAGAGAGAAAGAGAGAGAGAGAGACGGGATTACGTATAGTTGAAGCGCACGCGGGCACCCGTTGGACAATGCAAATTACACGCCGCTGATAGCTGGCATTTAAGAGAGAGGGAGAGGAGAGAAAAAAGGCTGCTGGGGCCGCCTATTAGAAGCATTAGAGGATCGCAGAGAGGAGAGAGAGAGGCACACGCGCGACTATGACATAATTACCAGGCCGACAATAAACTAGCTTTGTTCGCTCTCGCGACTGCGTACTCTGGTGTTGTATTCGCTCTTGTAAAGAGACATACGAGGGGTGTAAAATTGTAGTGCAAAATTTTCACGTGCCGCAGGTACAATGTAAAAAATTTATCGGTACGGTGAATGTAAAAGAGTTGATGACGATCCAGAATATATAGAGAATTATCGAGAATGAAAGTGAATATTGTACTAGAATATGTATGATGACAGAATTGTAGAGTACCAATAGGTTTATATCAAAATATCCTATAATAAAGAATGTCTACTTAATTTGAAAATTTTTTATTGTACATATTTTTTAAAGCTTTAAAGCTTATACCATTATTGTCCAACCGTACTTCAAAACTTAAATAAGTAGTAGTGCAAACAGACAAGTCTGTGTTTTCAACCAATAATTTTTTCTGTTTCTAAATTAGTATAAAAACGTATCTATAGCATTACTCTCTATTATTTACTCCTTTAATAGAATGTTTATTAAATGTGACATAAAATCTAGTGTTAATTACTCATCTTTTCTTTTAAAATAAGTTGCTACACATCATACTTTGAACTATTAACTCATTAGAAATATTAACTTTTGCTAGTGGCATAGATATTTTCAGTTTCATATTTTTGATAAACTAAAAGATGGGACACGTTACGAACAATTCATACAATTTTTTTTTTATAATTTCATATTTACAATTAATCTTTGTGTTTAAAATTATAATTTTTTTAAATATCAACAAAAATTCTGCACACAAGTCACTCTTCTAACATTCATCTCAGATCGGGATCAAAAAGTTGCAGTGTTAGCTAAATTCATGGAAACGTATTTTTGCGTAGAAGGTTTGGCTTATCTTTTCGCTGCTTCCACGTTTCTTCTGTTTCTGCTTCTCTCTCTTTTCTCTTTCTTCAGAGCAACGCTACGAGAGCAGAGAAAGAGAGACAATACTCGAAACGAAGTCTTCCTGCAGAATCTGCGGAACGCGTTCTCGCAGCCTCCCATGCCTATCGAGGATCTCAGCTAAGTCCTGGAATCGGAAGAGCGGCAGTTGTTCTTTCTCACTCTTTTAGATCGCTCTCGCCACTTTTACTTTTCATTTATCTTTTACCATTTCTCTTTGTCTTTACTTTTTTTATTGCTATACAATCATATATGAAAGATTTACAAGAGAAATAAATAAATTAAAGAAAAAACATAGCGGTTTAGTATAAAATGAGAAAAATTTCCTACTAAAATCAATATTGAATGATTTTATGAAATATTTCATATTAGAGACTATTATTTTATAAATATTTTTCAAAACTCCTAATAATATTTTGCTGGATTGAAATTAATTTCCTGAAGTTTAATGATAATTTGTCGAATAATTATGAAACATTTACCAATAAACAATAGACCGCAATGTTATAACTATCTATTATTTATAAAAACTCACGGAAAAACAAATACTTTTCGTCTATCAAATTTAATTATTGCAGCTCGCATCTCAAGATTATAACCACATTAATAAAAGCACTTTTATTGTTCACCGCCATTACGCTTCCCCCCCCCCCCCGTCACAGTTTGCCCATACATTCATCTTCGTTCCCGCGGGCAGAGGAGCAACAGCAGGAGCTACAGTGCTATCGCGAATTATGTAAGTTTACCCAGAGAGAATCTTCCGCAGCCCTTCTCGGAAGATCTCGTCGCGCGAACGACCTTCGCGAGGTTCTCTCTTTCTCTCTCCTCCTCTCTCTTTCTCTCCTAACTCTCTTACGTATACAAGGCACAGACAGCAGGCTCACACAACCACAGCGAACTTCACTTTTCCTCCGCGCACAAGTGAAGCTTCTTCTCGGAAACGCGGAGACCGGCACGTGAATGGAATAGCTTTCGTTACTTTGAGAGTACTCGCTAGAGAACCACAGTCGTTCAACAGGAATACTCTTCATTCTTTTCCAGGGGATGATCCTAGCACTGCTTATTAAAAGCACGAGGCTACGTAAGAAATTGACGAACGACTTTTCAACTGTCCGGTTTTCGTAAGTGGTTGTTCATCTTGTCGTTTGTAGGCTGAATAATTGTTTGTGTGATTCTTAGGCTTGGGGTTTTAACTAATTATGATTCTTTTGAGGAGGATATATAGTTGGGAGTAATCAGTCTGCACGAGTTGAAAGTGTGCAATTTCCGAGGAAACTATAAAATATAATATGGGTTTAATGATTTTAAAAGCAAAATCAATGATACACTGATGTTTAGAACTTTAACATGTTTAGTACAGCATTATCAATATATGTACATAAATCCGTTTGACAAGATGGACTATTTCGTTATAAGATTTTGATATGATTTTGACTAAAAGCTTCATTTAAAAATTTCGTAATATTTAAGATGAATTTGATATAAACAAATATATTAATTGTTGTAGATAAACGAGTTGCAGATAAATAAACAAAAGTACATACGTGAGTATATATAATGATACATATAAAGCCGTGATGATTATGAATATCGATAAAATCTTGTGTTTATATTATTGTTAAAGATCTTCTAACTTTTATATAATATCTTTAGAATAAATAAAAAGAATACCTCAGTTACTTATCGTCCAAAAATTTTAGATATATCCGCATAAACCAAAATACGCATATATAAGAAGCGAGCAAAATATCTTTAATTCAAGGCGAGCGCATAAACGCGTCTTCACATTATGAGCATAAAGCCGAGGAAAGATGGAGAACGAGCGGAGAATTAGAAAACGCGAGCAGGAGAATCAAGCCAGCCAGCGAAGAGTAAGGAGGTAAGGAGAATGGCGAGTGAGATAGAGCGCATAAAAGAAAAACCGCGGAGGAAGGGAGGAAGGAGGCAAACGAAGGAGAGAGAAAGAGAGAGAGAGAGAGAGAAGGCTGTGGACCACCCGAGAGAGCCGAGAGTCCCAGGCGAACCGCTGGCGCCCGCCGAGGCTTTGGGGGGTCCCCTTATCTTCTCCTCGCGCGCCAGCCAGTCCATCCGGGACCGGCCCTCGTTCTCTCCCTCTCACTCCCACCCGCCTTCCGATGCTCTTCTTCGCTTCCCTCTCTCTCTCTCTCTCTCTCTTCCTCTCTCTCTCCTCTTCGCCTGCGTTTTCACAATTATGCTTTTTTCGCCCGGCGCAGTTTGTTTCCAGATTATGGTACACGCATTTTTTCTCGCCGATCGTCGAGAGAAAAGCCGTGAGTGCGTTAATAAGGGATTCGCTGCACACGAGAAGAAGACGGAGAGAGAGAGAGGATGCGTGCAAAAATTGGTTTTCGTGGAAAGCGGTCGTTCCACGAAGATAAATTATATACCCTCGTGAAAAATTTTAGCACATATAGCAAGGTATACTGTTTTTCAGAAATAACGTGAGGGTAAAAAAGTGGACATCCTCTCATTATTACGTACATTCATTGATACATTTAATGATAAATTATACCGCACTTTGAAACAGCTCACAAAAACAACAATTAACAAACATTTTTACATCGTTCGAATACCACGATATATAATTTAAATTAATAGTTAACTCTAATCAGCCGACCTTTTATATAAAAAAGGACATAATTCTTGAAAACTTTGTCACATAATGCATGGCGCTTCTTTTTACTCATCCTAATTCATTCCTATTGTTTCTTCTTCACCGTGACTCTCATACCCAGCTTATTTTCTCTTCGCTCTCCCTTCTCTACCGCCTTTCTCTTGAATCGGTCGCGACACTCTGGCGACTACGTCCCATTATCGATCGATCGATTCTTCTCTCCGCTAGCCTTCTACGTGTGCGTCTTTCTCCATGATGTACTTGCGCAACAAAGAGATCTACACTAAAATTAATCTTGTTTCTCTGTACGCGATCAGGGTACGTCCTTGTCAAGGTTGGTATATGTATAGATAGTATTTTAGACACCCCAAGGCCGCCGCACTAAACTTCACTTTTTCTACTTCTATGTCGAGATGGTGTATCCTACAAATTGCTTGTTTTTATTAAATTGATAACAATATCTAACCAAAATTATAAAAGATTATATTGGTCGAAAAATATTCATCTAAAATAGTTTATTTTATAACTGTTCCTCAATTTGGCGAGTTAACGAATACAAAAATGTTGACCAACAATTACTCGATGAGTTTATATTTTTAGTTTGTTGCTAATACTTAACCTTCAAATGCCTTAAATATTTTAAGGCAACGATATTTGGCTTTTTCCTACAGGAATTTTAGTAATATTTCTGATACTTCAACAAAGCCTAAAAATGCAACATTATTGCATGATCTCATCGGAGCTCTTGCAGTACTCCAGAGACTAAAAAGAATATGTATATGGAAAGATTCATGATGTTATAATTCGTGATAATTTATTGTAACACCCATATTGGACAATTATAATCGTCTATTGATCAATATTGATTCATCATCTAAATTGTCGATGTGCACATGTCGAGTACAGCAGTATTTAATGGTGTGTTTTTGTTTACAAACAAATATAAACCTCTTTCAGTATTTGGTGTGTTGCCCTCTTCGTTTGCTCGATGCAGCAGACATTTTAGTGTATTATCTAGTTTTTGAATGCCATATTTAGAGTGTTTTGGAAAGGATACTGTATCACTTCCGGTACAACGATCGACGTTCATCCATAAGAGCAATACATAAATTTTCAAAAGGTTCGCTCAGGATCTTCGTTTCAAATTAATAATGATTAAACTCTCAAAGCCCTTGAAATGAAATGAATAACTTAAATACAATAGTACTTATGTATAATTTAAAAAATTAAGAATTTTAACATATTACTAATTGCTTTCTAATAATAATTAACTTTATAGATGAATTTCAAGTATTGATAACATTGATATTTTCTTATAACCTAAAATTTCCAAACAAGAAAAAAGAGGATTACACCTCAGACAATGATCACTATATACCATTCCGTATTTTCATATAATCGGCTTAAGAATACTATTTCCTTCTAAAAAATAAAAAAATTCAACTGACTGATATAATCAATAGCTAATTCGCTACACTCTTTGCGATGAGCTTCATTTGTGTTCTTTATTATTTTTTTATTATAAAAGGGAGATAGCGATATATCTCGAATTGAGCGAATTCAGAACTTATCAAAAAATTTCATTAGTTGTTATATTGGCCAAATAGGTTAGTATGCGCGTAGCGCACATTACTTAGATTCTATGGTTCAATCTAAAATATCAATATCATTCTGATACTTTTAAACAAACTAAATTTTATTTTGTTTTATTTTGCTCGGATATGACTAATCATTATAAATATTCTATCGAAATAAATTGACAGTTGAATTCAAAAGTTCGCAATGCATACATAGTAGCTATGCAAATTTTTGCCTTAAATCCCGATTACCATGTTCCGCCATGCAGATGATCTTTCCGAATGACTATCTCTCACAACATAACCTTCAAACTGTCTCCCTCCGGATCTATATACCTTGCACCGCGATCCATACAGAAACTTGATCCACCAAAGCTTGCAAAATTAGCGATCAAAGAAGAAAAATAGGCCGGCATTCAAAGTTTATCCAAAATCATGCAAGCAGCAGCGGACGTCGGCGGATAGAGGGAAAAGAAACGTTGCGACATACCACACATATATACGTGTACGTATACGGCACACCCGTGGCCAGAGTAGAAGAGATGTGGAGAAAGAGAGAAAAAAAGAAATGAAGAAGAGAGGGAGAAAAATTTGTGTCGGCGAGAGTATAAGGCCAGTTTGCGAATCTCTCTTTCTCTCTCTTTCAGGCCAAGTGCGTACGGAGATGGAGACGACGACGGCGACGACGTGAGATCCGTTGGACCCGCATGCAAACCGTATTGTCCCCGGGGTCGCGCGCGCGCCGCGCATATGTGTGCATCTCCCTCTCTCTCTCTCTCTTTCTATATACATATATATACGCATAGGTGTACACGCACGCCGGTGCGACGCGTATGCGCGGCAGCGCGGCCCTAATGTCGGCGAGGATGAAAGCGAGCCACGGCCTTTGTCTTTCTCTCTCTCTCCCTCTCCGAAGAAAGAGCGGTGGCGCGACTCTGCGGGTAGCCGACGACGGCTACGACGTATTTTCTATCCTCTTCTTCGCGGCGCGTACGCGTACACGCGTGGCGGCTACTCTATTTTTCCCTCTCTCTCACTCTTTCTCTCTTACGCGCGGGCTCGTTCACCCCTTTGCTTTTCTCTTTGGCTCGTTTCTCCGCTTCTTCTTCTTCTTCTTCTTCTTCCGAGTCTCCGTCGTCTCTTCCAACGAGGCTCTCTCTCGCGTGTCCTTCGGTCGGCGTATAAGATCCTGACGAAAGAGAGAGAAAGAGAGAGAGAGAGAGCGCACACGTTTTGAGATTTGAGATTTGACAAAAAACTGCTCCGACAGTGGCGCGCCGCCTATCGAAATACGGGTGGAGGGAGAGAGAAACAGCGAGATCGTCGTCGTCATCCTGCTTGAAAATAAGTTCGCTGAATATGGGTGTTGTTCCGCTCGAGTAGAGTGGCTTGTAAAGTGATTGTCGTTCAACGATTAGCCTCTCGTTCGGGCACTCATGAGCGCTGCAAGTCTTTCATGCAATGTCGCTTGAAAGAGAAACGTGCCGACTTTTTCTGCAAAATTGTATACAAGATGGTCCAATTTGTTCAACATCTGCTACTTGAGTTTTTAGTTCGCGTTGTGTGGTTAGGTTTTATTCAAGATTGAAAATGGCTAAAATTTGATCTTTTGAAAGATGAAAACATTGAATTGATAATCAAAAATCAATCAGGTAAATAAATAGATCCATTGTTATTATATACAAGTTTTGGTCCTTTTTTTTATAGTATTAACTTTGATTGTAAGATACTATTAACAGAAGCATGGTCGAGTACTATAGTAAATGCAATATATTGCATTTCTATAGAGATTCAGTTTTACTACAACCACAGTAGTTTCAAAAGTCCTGACCGATTATGTTTTATCATATAAGCATAAAATTTTTTTACCTGAGAGCCAAGTTGAAAATCATATCGCAACGAAACGAACTTTGTTACATTATTTAAATAGGGTCCATTTTTCTGTATTTCCCAGTCAAAAAACTAGCTTTAGTTTAATGTAGGAACTTTTTCCTCATATTTTTATATTAAGTATTTGATTATTAACATCTTTAATGCGTACAAAAATAATCAACGAATATATATAACAAGAAAATGCGATGAAGAGAAGACAAAAGGACGACGAAATCACCAGAGACCAAGTGAAAAAAAGCCACGTAAAGAGTTAGTTGATGACGTCTCGCGTTGTGCCGGGAATAATCGCGCTTCGGTGGACGATAATTGCCAAGGTGGACGCGAGCGCGCGGCGCGTAATATAAAACGCTGCGGTGAGTCGAGTGCGACAACGAGCCGCGGGAATTGCGCTCCAATTTGGCCCAGGCGACGACGAGGACGATGGCGGCGGCGACGACGACGACGATGCTGCACACTTCTCGGAACGAGCGCGAGTGCGCACTTACGGCGCGAACGGCGCGCCATCCGACAGTGAGCGACGCGAGAGCACAGGAAAAGAGTTATTAATGTCGTTGAGAGATGTCTGTGTGTCTGTGTGTATGTGAGTACTTGTACGCGGGAAGGAGGAATTGGATGTCAGAGTGATCGAAATTTATATCGTGTCAGTGCGGAATGGGTTTGAAATAATTTTTTTTTTTTTTATATAGTCATGGAAAGAGAATATGAAAGAGTCTTTCATAAAGCATTTTTAAAAAAAGACGATTTATTTTAATTTAAATGATTAAATTACGCATCGCATAAAAGGTTGGTAAAACATAATAAATTTCATTTTTTAATAGATTTCATGCGTTTGATACCATTTTATCAAATCAAAATTTCACTGTGGAGCTTCCTTCGTATGTTTAACTTTCGTTAACTTTTCAAATTTATTGTAAAAATGTTTCTAAATGTTAAAAAAAATATATAAAAAGTTTACTAATTTGGATGACAGTGTGCATGTATAATGTAAATTCATTTCCTCTGAAAAATCAATTTTTGTACGTTATCTTGAAATAATGTTAAATAAAAATATAAGCTCTAATTAAAAAAATAAAGAAAAACTTTTATTACTTTTTGACAATTGGTTCTTAAATTATTTGAATACAAAGTTTCAAAATCTATATATTCTTCTATATGCAAGGAAGACTGGTAAAATCGATTGAGATCTGAAATTTGTAATCTCTTCGAAAATGTACAGAAGATTATTGTTGACGTATCAATTGTATGTAAACTGATAATTAAAAAAAAAACTCTTAAAGATGAGGCAAATGATCGGTACCTCACAAAAGTTTCTTGTCGTTTTTTCAAAAGATGAAGGGTATCCGAGAATTATGAAGACATTTGCAGTCATGTGTAATTTATAAACGTGAATGGTAGAAACTAGTTGCATTTCTTATTTTTCAAAATTTTCACTATACACTGTCGAAAAAATCGATTGAGAACCACTGAGGGCCATAGAGTAGCTTAAATTATTTAACTGAATTTTAATCTTTATTTGTATCACAAACTGCTATTTACCAATAAAATCTCGTAAAAAATCAATAAATTTAATATTATATAGTATTAATAATTATAGTAGTAGAGTATTTCTTTTCAAACTTTGCAAATTTTTCCGGCTATATTTTATACATAGTCCTTTATGTTGAAACATAACTGAGGAATATTCTACAATTTCTATACTAAATAAAATTCTTGTGCATTGCTTTCTCAAGCCGTCAAAACGAAGGGGGCAATCGAAACTCAGCAACTCCGTATTTTCACGAAACCTTTAAAATCGTTCTGCACGAGGAAGCGGGAACGGCAAAAAAAAAAGGATAATTAAGTGGAACGTAGAAAAGAAGAGCGCGCACGCGCGCGTGCAATAGTTTACGGAATAGGGAAAGAGAGAGAAAGAGACGGAACAGGCGGTATATATTTCCGGCGTTGCATGCGACGACGACGACAGCGACGCAATATATAATTCCGGGCGCGCGCGCGTTCTCCTCGTCGCCGATAATTATTATGGCCGCACAACGCGACGTCGACCTTTTCTCTCGCCACGCGATTTCGCGATAAACTACTTTTGCCGAATTTATATTCGTGTGCACGACTTTGTCGACTTTTGCGCGTATACACAGGGGGTGCTTCGTTCGCCCTCGTTAATTTACGAGCGTAGTTCAGGGGAAGGAGAGAGGGAACGAGTATCGGTCTTTTATTAAGGAGGTACGATTGCTTGACGTACCGCGGGTGAATCCGATCGAGTTTCGCGGAACAACGGAAGGAGTATATATATTTAAATTCATGCCTGAATTTTTAATCGAACGTCCAAGGATAATGAAAACTATCGTCTAGCACGCTATATAGTTGCGGTATGTAATTGCTCTTATCTGCTCGTGATATCGTATCATTTGTAAAAACGCTTAATGAAACAGTATGCTATAAATTAAGCATATGTCGTGATGATCGCATAAAGACTAATCATTGAAAATGCCATACTTTATTTTATTACTGTTAATTTTTATATTACTCGCAGTGAAATGTCAAAGTGATATTCTATGTAGGTAAAGTAAAAAAATAAGAGAGTGTTTCACAGTATTGGCCGGTGTGTGGTATCGATCACCAAGCGGTTCTCGTTTCAGGTGATATATATGTATATCGGAGTCCGACCACTGTGGTCAGGTGTAAATGCCATTCCATCGAACATATTTCGCTACCAATTTTTTTAAATCAAGAATCGACAGAAGTTACGTCAGAATCTAAAAGTGTTACAAAAGTCATACTTTATGTATTAAAAGTATTTTTCAAACTTTATCTCATTTTCTTAGTCTTCATAAGACGTCTCTTGGTTTACTTATAATCAAAAATAAACAAAAAGTTCTACATTTGTTTTATATCGGCCACCAAGGTGTTATCCAGAAAAAATAAAAAATATTACGAAAGTTTATGATAACTAAAATAAATATTGGTTTTGTTCAAATATGCAATATTTTGCCAGCACTGTTTTTGAAAATTGTATGTTTCTATTTTGGCAAATAACTAAAAGCTATTAATTGATATAGAAAAATTTATTTCGCTTCTCATAAAAATAAGCAATATTTTTTAAACATTACCTTTCGTCTATACAATATTCAAAATTCAAATTACAACTAAAAAACCTATGCATATCAATAATATCATACAACTTTCCCTTATGCTCGACTAAGACAAAAATAAAAGTTTCCGCATATATATCTCTTTAGTTAAAAATAAATCGCGCGACTAATTCTTTGTAGAGTACATACGCTTCGTTGAAAGCTGTAAATCTAATCAGCGCGCATACCGCGCAATGAATCATTGAACAGCTCATTACATCCTCACTCCCTTATCACTCTGCTATCATTTCCTGAAACTCTCTCTCTCGCAACAGCGAAAGAAAAGAAATAAATAAATAGCATGGACCGCGTGATAGAAATCGCGCTGGAACCTCGCCTTCGTTTCCGCAAAACGAGCGAACGCCCGCGACTATAAATTGCCCGCGGCCAAGCAGCAAAAGAAGACCAAAAAAAAAACAACTCTATCGATTAAACTCTCTTGCGAGCCACACACACACATACACATACTCACCAGCGATTTTTCCTTCTACCTGGAAACGAATCGTAAGAGGGGGAGGGAGGCCAATTTATCCCTTGGTGAAATTAAAAGCAGAAAGAGAGAGAGAGAGAGAGAGACGCGGGACTTTAAAGTATAAATTACCCGATGACAAGCCCCGATATACTCGAGTGCCTCCCGATTTTCCGTCGTCGTCGTCGTCGTCGTCCTCGCCGTATAGTCGTCGCATAATTATATCTAGTCCTCGAATGGGGGAGGCGAATCGCGTGCATAACCCGTTTGATATACGGCCGCTGCCCGGGGGATTAAGCGCGCGCATGTGCAGGACGATTCTATAATGCGAGAGAGAGAGAGAGAGAGATATTGTGTGACGCGATAAGATCTCTCGTGGATTTTCGGTGAAATATTATGCATCGAAGCTCATTTGTATGCCGTTTTTTCTCTCTCTCCCTCTCTCCCTTTCTTCCTCTCGCGCCTTTGCGTTTGAGTTACTTTTCCGGAATCTATAATCGCTTTTTTTTTAAATAGATTTTAGGCACGGGTTAAGCTTTGACCCAAGTTGCACCGTGGGGCTATGATGGGGTTCGTGTTTAAATTATTGGAATACACGGTTCTGGAAAACTATAGCTTTGTTTGATAACGATCTAGAACGCGTGTGTACATATATATATATTTCAATTCGGAGTTTTAAGGGGTTGCGATGTAATTTCGTGATGTCGTGCATTAGTGAAACAGGAATTATAAATGAATCCCATGATTTTCACAGTTTATTTTCTAACAGGAAAATGTCGTCGTATACGCAATGACTTTACAGTGGAGGAAAGTATCTCATTTATTCATAATAAATAAAAATACGATGAAGAATTTCTTATGCATGCCGATACTCAGCCAGTTCATTCTTAGTTCAAGATAACTATATATGAATTTCCTAATTATAAATCATTCAAAAGTCCTTATTTAATATTAGAAAGTGGATTAAACATTCTTTCTCCAATACTTTCTCGAAACGTATAGAAGAATAAATTATTCACATTTGATTTGCTGTCATTAATAAATTATAACGAAAATATACCCTCATAAATAATGTTTCTCAATATGTCATCTGATTATCCCGGTAACAACCTGCTTTAACAAAACTGCGAATGAGGAAAACATACCAATAAGTGAAAAATACACGTTTTTACCTGTTTTTTCAGTAGTCTTGCACTTAACGTAATGCCTTTTTATGCAACCTTAAATTTTTATGAAAATTTCCAGAAAAATCATAAAAAATATCTTCAATTACCCTATTAATAAAACATCAAAGTGATTTCCGTATTCCCAGATATGTAAGCACGTATATTCAAAGTATTATTTTTTAGCGATTTCCCTCGTTATTTAATTATCATGTACCCGACCCACGCAGTAAACTTTGCAAGGACCAAACAATTTCAATCCACCTCTCGCACGCGACATACGTATATAGGTACACCATATGAATTTCTTTCCCCAATATATATATATATATATATACCCATATCTTAATCCTTAATTCAAAACAAACACAGCGAAGAAAACGTTCGCAAGAGCTTTGGCCTCTCTTACAAACAGACGCTGATTATCCCGCCAGGACTACGACGACGACGACAGGAGCCTCTTGCGTGCTCGAAAAGATTCGCGCGCTCGTAAATTACGACGTCATCGCGGGCGGGCACGTTGCGACGCAGAAAAAGACGCTTAGACGGAAAAATCTGCACACACACATACACACAGCAGGCGCGCACTGGGGTGTCCCAAGAACCGGATCGTCCTCTGCGTTGAGCGCACGCAAATTTGACGTTAGCGCTGGCCGACCGTTTAATTTGTCGTGTGCTATGTCCTCTTCCTTACCCTCCCTTGAAGTGTCACGCGATATTTCCGCGTGTCACCAGGAGACTCTTGTTATATGCCGACGTTGTTTCGACAATTTTTTCTCTCTCTCTCTCGTTGGGTTAGTAGCTATGGGGGTGGTTCAGTTTGCAGGCGACTGAAGGAAGAAGTTCTCCGCGACTGATTTGTATTTCGCGCGTGCGAGACGGAAATCGCGTTGCGTGCACGGCCTCGACGCGGGATTTAGGTTTGTTTTATACTTTTTCTCCAGAGATATCTTATGTGCGCCTGCGTGTATGCGTGTCTCCGCAATGATGTAATTATGTTGTCCGAAAGTCGGTAAATTGAATAATTGCTGGGAGTGTGTGTAATTTGTGCATTGGCTGCGCCTTGGGTTCGAGAAAATACTGTGGATATAGGAATACATAATCGATAAGCTTGTAACTTTAATGAACTGTGGTAGATCGTGTATATATTTCATAAATATAGTATGTTAATGTGATGTCTTATTTGAAAAACAGTTGTTTTTTTTTATTCGTGTTGCTTTCGCGTTCGATTTTAAGAAACAATCAAGTATTTGAAAATTCTTTTGTGACGAAACCTATGATATTTGTTATTTGGTAGAAAAACGACAAACTATTTTTATAATATTCTCTCTATATAAAATACACATTAAACTACAATCATTTAACCTCCTACACACTCTACTTCCACTATATATAACTGTATCAACAAACGTATTCTTTTCATTACTGCGAAATTTTTGTCTTTTGCAACATAATAAAGATAAAAATCATAAATTACCACTACGTAATAAATAACGCCACCCCAATTACACCCCGCCACGAGCACGAGCAGTGTTTCACCGCACACTACCCTCGAAATTCGAGCGCAATCGCATATCCTCTCTTGGAAATCGACGGGACGACGACGAAGACGATGAATCATCGGCGCTTCTCGCGTTACCCGAAGATCCGAGCGCGCTCGGCGCCTTGTCGAAAAGAAAGAACAAAAAAATATATATGTTATAGGAAGCCCCGACAACCGCGCGTTACAACTGTCCTGGCGTCGCGCGATTAACTGCTGCAACGCGCCTCGTTTCCCCCGATTAATGCGTCGGATAAGACGCCACGGCGGCCCACCTACACTCGCAGTGGCCATTCCCGAAAATTACTCGCGATTGCGAGATTCGCGGCTGCAGCCGACGAGTTAGAATTGCGGGAGTAACGATGTTATGGTCTTCAAGGGAGAGATAGCTGTGATTGGGTTTCTTGGTGATTTTATGCTTATCTCGTGGGTGAAAAGTTCTTTTATTATTCAATTAAATGACAGTTTATTGCGAGTGATGAATTATTTTTTGTATAACAAATGGGAGATTTTAAATGCACGAGCAAAAAAAAATCGTGAGCGAGAGTTTTGCAACTGTTAAGAAACAGTTTTCGAAAATATTCAGAAATATCGCTCATAATTGTTATAAAATAACTAAATAAAATTTTATTTTACCCCAATATACTATTTATTACTAAGAGAGTTTTGTAACAATAAAAACAAATTTTGAGACGAAAAATGTTTCAAACCTTATTCCGCATAACTTTCAGTATAAAATTTCATTATTTTTACATGTAAGCCTAACAAGATATCCATAACGAAACTTCGGAAACTTAAATTTGTCTTAATCAGATAATAAATTATCTACCATTCCCATTAATTGTAACTTCCTAACAAATGCAAACATATAAACATTTATAATATATACTTAAACAACTCTTATCTGGATACCTGACAAAATTTTCATCCATACACACAGTTACGCTACCAATTCAACGTGAAAAAAAAACTTTCGCATTCTATGCACCACGATATACCCCAATACGGCCAAAGCAATCTCCTCGACTGTAAAATCGAGCGACGAAAAAAAAAAGGCGCATCGACGATTCGCGTGATTAATCCGCGGCCTTTTTAATTTTGGCAGTTCGCGCGGGCGCGTGTACGCGGAGAGATATAGATATATATCTGCGTGTGCACATCGCACCGACATAGAATCCACGAGTCGAAAAGAGCAGCTGGCGCGCGAGCACCGACAACCAACGCTAACGGCCACTCGTCACGAGACAATCGCGCAAAACGACAGCGGGTTTTCGATTCGCGCTTTATTAGCCATTACCGGGTGGTGCGTGTGCTTCTCGCGGCACGCGAAAGAGAGAGAGAGAGAGAGAGAGAGAGAGAGAGAAAGGGCAGCACGATTGCACCCGATGACATTTCACGAGACAGGGATAACAATTATTTCTTTGATTTAGGGGAGAGAGTGTGGTGTATTGGTTGTCATAGTGTTTTTAAGTTTTTCAGCTGGTTTTTGTTGGTAGAAATAGTAAAATGTTTAGTAGATGAATTCTTGCAAGTATATGATATTTTGTATATAATATTTATAAACAAGAACTGAATTTCTACCTGCTATCTTATTGTATAAAATCTTGTAAAAAGATTATGGGTTTATGCACATAGTCTACTAAAAAAGTCATTATTTCTTTTACTTACCTTAAAAAATGTTAACTTATACATTTATATATTTTATGTAATAAGCGTATGTGTAAAATGAATATTTCATTTAATCGTATTTTAAATAAAATTGATCTAAATAAACACTTTGCAGTGTAACAACCTTGATCATTAATTTACAAAACTATATTTAAAAAAGTTCATTTTTTTATGGTAATGAACTATATACTACATGTCTAATCATTGTTTATGTATTAAAGTACTCACCCAGAAAACTATCTTGCCATCCCAAAGCAGCGCATAATAAAGCCAATGTTTTTCCACTGCCAGTTGGACTTTCCAGTAAACAGTGCTCTTTGTTTTTACATCCTTTAATAACCTAAAAATAATATAACAATTTAAGTATTCTGAACATATTTCTAGAAAAATAAAATAGCTTATATAATCATTTACTTTTAGAATCCTTTTACAATACATTCATTGTTTTACAAGAAAAAATGAATTTAAGTACGTATTATTGCAAACTTTACATAAATTTATCTTTCAATTTTTAAAAATAAGAAATTTGGGTTAAAATACTTACTGCATTCATTACTGAAATTTGACTTTTGTATGGCGTAACTGGAAATTTGACAGGAACTCCAGCAATCATAGGTGGCATTCCAGCAGGCAAAGGGACATCATTATTCAAAGGCAGATATTTCATGGGTGACGGAACATATGGTGGTTTAATCAATGATTTTGTATTATTAAGTTTACTCTTTTCAGGCGATGAATTAGAATCATCAGATTCTAAATTAACTACTGGTGGCTTCATAGTGCTAGATATAGTTTTTACAGGTGACTCTTGATCATCGCTTATACTTGCTATAGACTCGTCCTCTGATATATCTACAGTTTCGATAATAGACTTTTCACTATTTTTGCCATTTCCAACTTTTGGCCGTTTTTCAATATTTTGAATTTTATTATCAGGTACTTCTGATACTGGTTTCCTTTTCCAACGAAATACACCACTTTTATTAATATTTTCAACTTGTTTGATATGAGTTCTATTCCAATGTTCTTTTGCTTTTGAGGGATCACAGAATTCATCGTCACTCATTTTTGCTTTTTTTATATTTTTATTTCCTTTGTTTAATTTATTTTTATTTTTAATAGGAAATCTGGAATAATAAATATAATTTATTCTATAAAGAGAATCAATGTTACATAAATAATAATATGTTAACAAAAATATAATATACATCTAATATTACAAATTCCCAATCTCATAATAAATTATTGAAATACTTGAAGTATATACTTTAATGCAACAATACTAAAATACTAATAAAACTATATAAGTAATATAAGTAATGCTTATACTAAAAATAAATATCAATGTATGATAATAATCACAGTTATCAATAAACATCAAATTCACTCTTGCATTTTCTTTTTATTCTTTTGACCAAATGTTTATCTTCAACACACCCAGAAAGCATACACTGCATCGTTATAATACGTACACCATTCAAGTTCGAACCTGTATTGCAGACATCATAACCTTAAAACTGAAAGTAGCACAAAATAAATTCTTACATTTTCGTCGGCCGCTTGAAGTACTTCTGACCGTAGAAAATAGAAGCAAAAATCACAAAAAAACAAAAGGCGACAAGCATAGCCGCCCTGGGCGATTTTCATATTATTCCTGCAGAGCCAGTCGACAGCAATGAAAACAAGTGTCAGATGTTATATAGATGTGCCACCATGTGTTTATGTAAAAAACAAACACCGGCGCCAAAGCGCGCGAAATCTCGGCGCACGCGCACTTTGCACTGGCTGACGTATGATCATCGCAGAACCCGCGAATTTCACCTGAATATGAAAAACGTGAAACTCTTCTTGTAAAATAAAGTCTAGAATTATTATGAAAAATTAAAGTAACGTTATATAAAATAAATATTTGTTACTGATTCATTGATAATTCCACTTATTACATTTAAAATTGTTATTACTTACAAACATTCATCTGTTACAAAAAGTAATTTCATTATATCAATAAATTATAAAGATTATCGAAATTTTCATACAATAAAAACATTATTTTATTAAGGAAAATTTTTTCGTGTTTGTGCTAAATAGAATACAATATATCAATAACTATATATTAAATATCAAGTCGTACACATCATACTTAACTAATATTTTCTTTGAGTAAAGTCAAATCAACATCTTTTATTTACCTTATTATCTTAATATTTATTATTTTTAAGTGTACAAAATATAAAATTCTTACTCTCTAAAGTTAATTAATTAGCGAAAATTGTTCAACGATTTCAATTAATGAAAAAATTTATTAATTTATTAATAAATATTAATTGTTTCATTAGTAGATTTTTTTAAAACTACTAATCAAATTAGTAAAAACTACTAAATGAAATAGTGAATATGCACTAATAAATCAGTAGTTTTTTCCACTAATTGAAACAATGAAGCAATTTTTATTAATTCAACTTTAGATAGATTATACTAAAACAAATTTTATTGGTTTTTTTACTAGCTACACCAAATTTTTGTCCCAATGAAATATATATAAATATATTCTTGATAAAAAAAATTCTATCACAGCAAATTCGTCACTTGAATAAAGAAAAAAGCTGCACACCCTAAAAGTGCACTACTTAAAATTTTTACTTTTACCACTCCTTACACATCCTGCCTCCAAAAAAAAAACCCAGCTATCAACATAACGCAACCGCGGCTCGCGGCTGTCGCACAAAAGCGCGTTCGTGCGCATTCGGAAGCCGAATCCATTTTAATTAGGCGGCGGTCCGCGTACGGCCAGAAAGGGAAATTAATCGCGTATGCGCGGCTCGCCCTCTTCCGAGAATGAATTACGCGCAGCGGTGAGATGCGCGTCTTGAATTTCGCTCCCTTGCTGTATATATAAGCATATATGTACAAGTGTGCGTGCTCGCACGACTTATATGCAACCCGCGTGTGTGTGTGTTTGTATATATATATATACACGTATAGATAGCGTCGGCATATGGTACAGTCGTCTTATCGCGCCGTGAGAAAGGTGTCTCAGATTCACTCTTAATTCACGAAAGAAATACATCTCGCGACTGCAGTATATGTGAGCTTTGAGTGGTAGTGGTTTAAAGAGGGCGCGGGAATTGTGTATGCTTAAATAAAGAGAGATATAAGTGTTTTTTATGTGATTTGAATTACACTGTTATCTGTATTTAGATAATCGTATGATCAGATGATCACATGATCGTATATAATTCGGGTAATTAAATGCAATTTTTAAAATATGGGATGTCAGAATTTACTTTTTTCTTAAAAGCATTTGAACAGCATCTAATATTTAAATATTTAAATAATAATTGATGGAATATTTGTCGGTAGAGTTAATTACTATACACACCACACACTGAGGGGGATCAATTATATAAAATATTCTTTACTTCTCACTAATTATCACTGTTGTTGTAGATTTATACATGATTATATCCTTTGTTCTAACAGTAAATAAATCGACACTGTTTGTTTCATAATAACAACCGCAATAACTTATTACTTTCGCATAGATAATACTTTTTTTTTAATAGAATCCAATACATCAGGACATAATAAAATCTCTATATAGCTCCAAAACCACACACGTAATCCCACCCTGTATAAAAAAGCGAGAAGAAAAATGATTATCTATCTCCCCAAATCCAGCGACAAACAGCCCCGAAAAACCCAACACGAAACGATAAAAAGAAGAAGAAAAAAAACATGTAGCAGCCCCGTGCCCACGCAAATCCCGGCCCTTATTTATCCCGATTTCTAATCCAGCTCGCCATAGCAAATTCCCTCGGACGCGCGTGCGGGAGAGTCCGGTCGCAATAAGCCGTCGCTCGGCAGCAGCAGCAGCAACCTCTCTCTCCTATCTCTCTTTGCGTGCGCGAAATATGAAATGCATAAATAAAACATATTCTCCTCTCCCGCTCTTCTTCTTCTACTTCTTCTGCCTCGCCGCTGCCGCGGCACCGGGGCGCGATAAAAATGCGGGGAGATAAAGGCATAATGCGCGAGGAATACGAAATGCGCGCGCGCTCTATTCCTCTATCTATAAATCTATCTTGTATCTCTCGCTCCGGCTGAGCGCGTGCGCGCGAGCAGAAAAACCACTGGCCAGTTCTCGTCTTCTTCTTTTTTTTTTTATTATCCTCTTTCTCTTTTGCCTCCTCTTTCTTTCTTCCTTCCTCTCTTTCTCTCTTGTGCGTGCTGTATATATATACGCGTATTTTCCGCACGCACACAGAAGCGTCAAGCCGCGTGTCGTATTTATCGTCGCGACAATGCCTAGATTTCTCATGTCGTGGATCTCCCGCTGCGCTCAAGCAAGCAACTGCGCGCCATCGTCAGCCGGGCTGAGGATGTAATTTGTCATTGGCACGGTGGTATGATCGTGTGGGTTTATATAAGTGGGTAACAAGCGTATATAGGGGCGAATTGCTAACTGCTGTGCAAGCGTTCGCGAAAGTTTAGATGTGTTCTCGTTTTTTTATCGTAAGATTCATTTTTACAAGAAGATTATTTCAAGATGTAAAATTTAGTATGGGTATAAAGAATTATTTTTATTATATATTAATAAAACGGTTAAATTGAAGCATTAACTCAGGGAGCGTTGTATCAATATTTGAGATATATATTACAGTTGAAAAAATTATTAATTAATATAATTGTTTCGAATCAGCTAAAACAACTGATTTTGAGAAAAGCTGAAATGACATTACATAATGAGTAAAAATAAGTTTTGTTTGTAGTGAAAATGATATTATATATTTAAAATGTAATTTTTATGGCGTTTGAGAAGTTAAAGGATATGAAAAAAGAGTAGATTTTAGTTTCAAAATAGAGTATCTGTTTAAACAATTCTTTCACAACAGGAAAACTGTTATAAAAAAAATGTATATACTCCATATGTTTTAAATCTCTTTAAAAGTAACTTCATTTGTTTCAAAGTATTAAATATAATTTCAGTTTCAGTTTAGCAAAAAAAAATGATTCTACACATCTGTAATCAACTGTGTGAACAATACGATTGGATGTTCGTTTTTTTCCACTTAAGTCTAAAAACTAAGAGAGATAAAAATCTATTGAAAATTAAGAGCCAAACCAATGTCATTTTAATATTCTGCTGTCGAACAAGATTTTTCTCATAAATATCAGGAATCTCAACCTCAAAACTCACGACCCCCAACTACCTAATCCCATTCCCCAACTCCCGTATAAAAAATTTATCACGACTTTAATCACCAAACGGTGACAAACAACTTCATACTTACCTCACCGCTATCTATCCCCCATATCCCTATATATCGGGCAGTATCTCCACGACTTCGATTCGTCGTCGCTCCCTCGCGCGCGCCACCAGCGCGATGATCGAACCTCGCGCGCGTAAAACCTATCCCCTTTTGCGCGACTTAATTAAGGCGTGGCTCATCGCTCTCTCGACGCACATCAACCACATATATATACCCTTCGTTCCATATACTCGCGCACGCATTCTGTGGTAGTAGTGGTGGTGGTGGTCAGTATCCTCGAGTCAACGATAAGATAAGCCAAATTCGCTACACCATATGCGACTTCCTTATCTTTCCTGGATAGACGTATATATATTTATATATATATATAGATGTACGTGTATACGGAGGAGAACTATTTCGGAGCGCAAGACGCTGGAAGTAAGTGGACGAGGGTCCGAAAAGGATGGGGAGAGACAGAGTGAGACAGAGAGAGAGTGAGAGAGAGAAGTAAAACAAAAGTATCGTGCTGGCTGCTAGCCAAGAAATTGTGTGTCCTGTAGAGGAAGGAGGAGGAAAGAGGAGAACTTACGCTTGATCCGACGCGGCGAGTGCTGGGCGAATGGATTTTTTTGAAAGTCGAGGGAGACCGAGCGAAGAGCGTTTGCCGGTCGATGCCAACTGCGCTTGAAAAGGAAATTTTTCGCGATAAAGTGCCGAAGGGGACGTCGTCGTCGACGTTTTCGAAAGTTTGCTCATGTTTGCAAAAATCGGAACGGGGTATACGTTAAAACGTGGTATAAGGTCGAGATACTATAGTATAGTTTTTCCATGTTCAATAATGCAGACAACGTTAAAGCAAGATTCTGTAAAATATAGAAAATTATTGAATTTCGTAAGAATTATTTATGAATAAGTTAAGGATAATATATGTAAAAGGTTACATAAATGTGGAATTTTCCTAATACTTGTTCAAATAGTAATATATGAAAAGTTTAGGAAATGTTGGAGCTAATTACGGACTTCTGCACCAAATTTTACATTATTCAAATTTATCTATATAAATTAATTTTTGTGAAATTATTGCAGTAATTCCAGGTACAATGAATGACTTGAAGAATTAGTAAAAATCCAAAATTCAAAAATTACAACCTGTTCTCTTCTTAAATAACCAGAAGCCATCAGAAACCATTATTCATAAAATTGAAAAAATAAATATAAAACTTTAAAAATAAAAACTTCATCCACATTAAGTATCCAACCACTCAGCCTATTGCACTTATTTACTCGCACAGTAGCAGCAGCAGCTTGAAAAGTCGACAAGACCTCACCCGTCGGAAGTGAGCGTCGGCCGAGAATGATAAAACAATTACGATTCCATTAAAATGTAAAACGCTCAGCGCGCTCCCTTATTAAGGGATGATCCTATAGTACAACGGGGGGTAACGTCGGGCGGCGTTTAGCGTTTCGCCCTTATATGTGTACTCCCCGAGAATTCAATACGCGCGCTCGGACAATAATTCCCCTGGCGAAATCAGCAAGGGTCGCGAGCGGGGGAGTTGGTAGTAGTATATATATATAGCATAGTAGGGACATCGATCAGCCGCGCGATCACGCTGGAATTAGCCGTCCCTTGCAGGGATCCTGTGCTGCCGGACCAGGGTCCGGACCATCATGCTGGAAAGCATCCCCGGGTATTTGCGCTCGTCTTGGAGCACGAGCGGCGGTAGTGGTGGTGGAGGAGGAGAAAAAAAGGTCGAGAAAAGACAAACGCAGGGCGCACGGCTCGGGTTTCGGGCGCGGGAGAGTTTTTTGGAGCGGAAAGAGGGGAAAGTATATATATATATATATATATATATGAGATTGTTTAGTTTATTTGAACGTGGATTCAACAATTGTAGTGGAATTCAGTATACGTGGAGTTTTGCTAAAACCAAATTTTTATACTACTTTGTAATTGCACTTCAGTGTTTGGAAAGTTATAGGAGATATGGAATTATGTCGTTGGTAAAGTTTACAATGCATAACATTTAAATGTGAAGAAATTTAATTATAAAGAGTAATCAAGTAATCGGTACTATAAATTATTAATAATGACAAATACGTATTAAATCAAGTTAATAATATTATCTGTATTAATTATTACAGCATTGTCATTTTATTTCTTTTAGAAAACGTTTTTAGAATCATTCAACGTTGATAAAAAATATGCAAATAGTTTAAACGCATAATAATTAATAATAAAGGATATCACACGCGGTAATAACACTTTTCATTTTTATCTAATAGCTAATGATAACAATGACTAACGCAATCAATGACAATTTAAAACTGAAAAAGAATAGATAAAAATCTATACAACTTTTAATGATATTTACTCTAATATACATTCCGGACCATGTAATTAACTACATTCTACAGCGTATGCAAACCCATAGATGTAAATTCGTACAAACATCGCTATTGTACAAGTATAAACGATGGAACGACCGCGATGGCGCAAATTCGCTTTGGGAAAAAAATATTTAAGACCTCGCATAACACTTACAGCGTGCGCGTGCGAGGTCCTGCGCTCACCGCCGACGTCGCGGCTGCTCGCGAATGCCTTACGCGGGGGCTAAGAATGCCCGGCGCGATTTTTTTTCGCCGCCGCGTGGGAATCTCATTGCAAAGGGCGCCTCTCTCTCTCTCTCTCTCCGCGTATGTATATATACGTGCCTACTTTGAGATGCCGCACGGAGAGAAGTAGCAGAGAGGTGGAGGATCATGGCCAGCCGAAAGGAGTGCACACTTTAAGAAGAGAGAAGGAGAGCGAGGAAAAAAATTCGTGAGAGCATGCGTTGTTGAAGCGAGGAAGAGAGTAGTTGGTTGGAAGTTTGTAGAACTTAAAATTTTTGGTTTGTGGAAACTTAGCTGCAGCGATGTTGTCTGAAGTTTTGTTCTGGTGGGAATTTTGAAAAAAGTAGTACATGTAATGCAGTGTAGATGTAATTTATTGATGAGTATAATTATAATTTCAATACAAATTTGAATATGATACTTCAAATATAAATACTATAAAGGAAATAAGATAACCTGTGGATAGAATAATAATTAATTGTGATAAATACAAATTACTATGCAGAATTATTTCTTTTTTATGCGCCATGCTTAAATATTTTTCATGGTATTCCCAAATATGTCGTATTCCAGATTCAAATATTTGCTGAAATTTAGTATCAAATTTTTCAGTGAATGGAGATCCTCTTTGATAAACGAATGCAACAAAATCATTTATGAGAAAAGGCTTAGCAAGTTTGATAATTGGAGTATTATCAGGATTTCGATATTTTGCAATATAGTATTTTATATTGATGACAGGTCCAATACAAATTCGATCTTTTTTAGTTATCATATCTTTAAGACAAGTAGTAAAAGAGTTGACCTTTATACAATTACGGTCTATTAACTGAAAAATTTTATTAACTTTATCTTTTACAACTTCTTGATCTATAACTTTATTCACGTACATTGGTAACGTAGGATTATTTAATTGTACTAAGGCATCAAACAGTATTTCATTTTGAAGTATTATGTTATTATCCGAAAAAAATGCTGTAGTATCAGATGAATATTTTATCGATATTAAAGCAATGCACAAGTAAATCAATTTCTCAATACGATTATTCGGACGTTTTTTGACAGAAGTTCCCATGAGAATTTGAAAAATATAAAGCCCCGTCCAATCAACAAACGTAAATCGTAACATCTTTGCTGTTATGATTACTATTAATATAATTACTAACGTAAGACTTAAATATAGTATCATGTTTATTAAATTTGTGACTTTTGCTATGTGCAAAATAGGTACGGCCATTCCAAAATTGTCACTCCATAATGCTTTTCCAGTATTTACGTCCCAACCATAGGTAAGGGCCTTCATAATTGTTACTGGAGCGATGGTAATATTACTACTTCCATTTTTCAACATATCAACAACATCGTTTATAGTATTTTGATGACCAAAAGTTACAATTTTTATCGAATAGTTTAACGTTTTAGATATTTCGTCTATGAAATTATAATCTACTCCGCTGTAAGAAATTTTATTCGAATTGTTTGATGCGATAGCTTTAGGAGGGTTATCATAAGACGGTACGTAAATCGTATATCCATTCATATTTTTCAATTTGTCAAAAAAAAGTTCTTCATTTGAAGTTAAATTCTGTTTATTATATATTTTAGTAAAAGGATTATAATCTAGAAATATTGTTTCATTATTACGGTTAACAACTAAAATAATAAAATCTAAAAATTTCAATATCCATGCATGATAGAGCAATTTATGAAATTGAACGATACTTGTATCCAAGTTAAAAAATATAAGTATACATTTTGGCCGTGTCGATTTTGCTGATATATTAGATAAGAATTCTAAAATTTCTTGAACTTTTTCCAAGCAAAATTGTTGTTGGCTCTGAAGGATAAGGAATAAAGTTACTTTTCTTGGATTTGATAATGTTGGCAATGTAGTAAATTGATTAATTTCCTTTGCTTTATTATCCTTTAAATCTATAAGTATTGATGGAATCAGAGAAATTATTTTATGATGTATTAAATTCAACGAAGAAAAATTAGAAACACTGTCGTTGTTAACAAAAATAGTAACTTGATACATATTAAGTCTGTTGATTTTATCAATAATTACATCAAACCAATCGGCTGCCGAAATCACATTCAAACTATGAAAATAAATCATGCACAATATGACTATTTGACGCCATTTGATAACGGATTTAAACATACTCATGTTGTTACGACTCTATTGTCAACTATACTGGGAAAACTATTCTGCCACATTATAGCTTTGACAGTATTTTACACGTGTACCCTTGAGAAGTATCAATAGCAAAATTGATTTTCAGTAAACCTAATTTTATTAATAACGCGAAAAAGCCAGAAAAATTATGCATATTTTAAAAATTTTATGACTTAAGGTGATTTTGAAGTACACGATAACCACCGCAAGCCATCTAAAGTATAAGCCTCTATATGTATATTTACGCCATGCACATATATATACTCTAGCATAACAAACCCTTTATTCCTTTGCGCAGCAAAACTATTTATAAACGGTAACAACGGTTTCCACGGTGAGTCGCGAACGCAGCGCGGCATAGGGATAATTAAAGAAACGAATGATAAATTAATGTCGCCACGCGCGTGCACAGAGTCCCCGGACTGTCGCGTAGACATATATAACAACCCCTTCGGGGATCGATGTGAGAGCTGCTCGCGACGCGACCGAGTGGAACCGGCGAAAATGTCACTGCGTCGATACAGCCGGTGTGGTACTTTGTGGGTAAGACACGTATATATATATATAGCATATGTTATGCATGTAGGTACGTTCGATGTGAGATATTGACATTTTTATATACAAAAAAAACGACCAATTTTTAAGAACTTATTACATTTTATAATGAAAATTGGTCTAAAAATAGCCAAAACTGGTGCAAAATATTCAGTCGCTGCTATAAAGCGTTGTAATAATTTTTCTTGGGTTTGCTGTAGACCCGAGAGTTACAACAAATCATTGTAATAAGTTGACAAATAATTTTTTCTCATATTATTGTAGGCCTAAGAATTTTATTGTACCTGTATGTTGAAAATATAGTTTTTATATACAGACAAATAACTATTTTTCAATTGATAAAATCATTCATTATATATTTTCATAATTTCCAACTAACAATCTTGAACAATAGTTATGTTAGAATATAACTTTAGAAATATGTTTATAATAGTTATAAATATGTATATCTGCGTATAAATTTCGAAAATCAAGAAACATGATGAAGGGAAGTATATCATGCTGGGCGACATGGGGTACTTTATGGCGTTTCTCGCCGTAGGAGCTAATCTTATTACGCGCCGCATCGGCTCTAGTGTTCGAGGGTTAAAGGGAGGAAAGATATGCTTTTTATTAAATCACGTGTAGTACATACAACTGCCGAAACCCAAACGCACTATTAATCAAATAACGAATGAGTCGTTTTTTCGAGTATAACTTGATGACTAAATGTGCAATAACATTTAAAGATTTTGATATTTTAGTTTTCATGCGTTCGTCGGTACATTATTTGAAGGATCATGATCCTTTGACATCTTTTTTTTTGTAAAATACAAGAAGATATTTGAAGTTATGAAATAAAAATTGGATTTATTTTGTAAAAATAATTTTTAGAGTTCTTTGTTCACATAGGTTATATTATAGTTTTTAGATATCATAATATTGTTGTAATCAGTGATGCAAGACGTATTAAATGAAAAATAAAAGATATATTAAATCATATTGAGTCATTTCTAATGTCTCTGAAAAAGAATTTTTTTGCACCAACAACAAAAACGTAATGTACACACACACCTACACACACACACACTTCAGAAAATATACGTTGTATACATCTTTATTACAATGCGAGTCAAGTAGCACATATGTTTGCTCTAATTTCAATAGACCCAAATAACGTCCCAAAAATGTTTATTTTCCCCAATCGCTAACAGACGTCCATAAAAAATTGCCCAAACTCCTAAATTACGCATCTATCGCCGTTCAATCCCAGCCCGCGCATTCCCACAGCAATCCACTCGAACGTAACTAACACAGCTCGATATCCGAAAAAGTCGAGGAAAAAAAAAATTCAGCCCCGAAAAAAAATCGAGAGAAAACGAGAAATGATTTATACCTTCTGCTAAAAGGATTACTCTTTCCCCAAATTCCGGCTTTTTCTACACTAAAATGCTCTCTCTTTCACGCGACACCCTCTCTCAGCTTTTTTACAACTAAAGAGAGACTAAACCCCGCAGGATGATCCACGCGGCTGGAAGTTATTAGAGTGCGATTTCGTTTCCGAATTTGTCGCTAGACCACCGTGACACTATTACGCAGCTCGCTCCCTTTTACGCGCCCGGGGGGGGGTTAAATGACCGGTGCAAAAAAGTCATAAAATAAGTTATAATTTGGCGCAGTCGCCGCTGACGCCGACGCCGCCGTCGCCAGCGTACGCGCGTTCAATGTTCTGTGTGATCACCGTACTTTCGCCCGAGTGAACACTACCCCATAGCGTCTTTTCTACCCCTCCTGCTAGGGATAGCCCGTATAATGCCCAAGTCCATTCGTCTTTATTTCTATTTCTCTAGTACGAGAGACACTTTCGCCGTTCTCTCTTTCGATTTTTATTTTTCTCGTTTCATGTTGCTAGAGTTTCCAAAAAGTCTAGTAGTTTTTTAATACGTTAAGGATAGCTCTCAAATCTTCCTTCTTTTGACAACTGAATTAAACACTTATCTCACATCGAATTATCAGTAACAAAGTAGAAAAGGCATATATGTTTATTTTAACAGCTCTTGTATTATATACTGTATATTTTATCTATATTTTATACTTTTAAAAAATTTCGCAATACTCTCTTATATTAATCTATATTTTCAAAATAGATTTCTTCGAGAGAGTTTCGTATTTTCTTCGATGAACATCTTCCTCAAAAAAAAAAAAAAAAAAAAAATCTCAAATGTAACATTTGAATTGCAGGAGATAAAAAGCAAGGCAGTACATTTCAATCTGCGAAATTCCACACTTCCATTCACTTCTCTTGGCGAAGCACGCGCACACACCTCGTCCGCCTCGCAATTCACCAAAGTGGCGCGCACACTCTCTCTCTCTCTCTCTCTCCTCCTCGAGGAAAAGTCGAGCATGTGCGCGCGCGTCAGACTCCCTTTTTCCCGAGGCTTTTCAATAAAACGCCTCGTTCTCGCACACGCGTGCGTTGTACCTTATACAGCAAGAGAGAGAGAGAGAGAGAGAGCGAGAGAAATGTACTCACGGCCGATGGGACGCGTAATTACGTTACGTGCGCGCACATGTGATCGTTTTCGATGACGCCGAATCCTCATACGGCTCCGAGTGTGTGCACGGAAGCGCGGAATTTTATTGATTTCGTATTTGGCCGGTGATGCGAGCGGCCGAATGGAGCTGTTGACGCTCGTCGTCTGGTAAATTCGGTGGAAAATTGTAATCGATGCGAGTTCGTTTACTTAGATTATTGCGCTGATTATACTGAAAGTGAAGCGAATTGTTCGTAATTATGGTGTAGGATATGATGAATTTGCCGCTGGTATTTGTATGAACTGATTTTCAGTTACACTTTGACTGCAAGTGAAATAATTGATGCTCGATTGAAGGATATTAATATTTTTGAATAAACAAAGCATATACATGTTACATTTTTAATTAAAAAATAACATATACCATTACAACTTGAAATCCCCCAAGTTTCTGATTTTTCAAGCTTAATTTGAATAAAAAAGCTATAGAGAAGAAAAAGTTTAACGTACACATTGTAAATACATTGAACTTAATAACTCTCACACATTCTACAATAACACAATTTACATTTCGTCGTATTAATATTTTATTAAATGATTCTTCGTATAAAAGTTAAACTCATATGCCATGAATGTAATTTAGATGCTGTAATTGGATAATCGATGCCAGCTTAACTCCAAGAATTTTACCCTTCACGTAGACACCCCCGCAGATCCCCGTAACCGCAAGAGTAATTTGCAGACGGAGCATTTTAAACAGTAGCACAAGTATTTATCTTCACATTTAATTTGCATGAGCACCTTATGCCATTTAGTGACGGGTATTTTCAAAGAAGTCGATTTACAGAAACTTGCTGCTCAAGCGTCATTACGAATTTAACTCTGGTTACATTATGATTTTTGCAAAATTACTCATTTGCTTTATTACGTTTTACAAATATAAGAAAGAATTAAGCTAATTAAAGACAGATTGTACATATTACTTTAAATGAAATTGAAAAGAAGAAATCAAAAAGTAAATTTTTTACTAAATTATTAAAAAGATACCTTTTATAATTTTCCGAATGTTCATTTCGAAATTACCAATTAGAGTTCTCTATATAATAAGACGAATATTAAAAAATTTTTATCGATTTTCAAATATAATTAAATAATATATTAAAAGAAATCACTTATTTACTAGTTCATATTTTTCGTTATTCAATCATATATTTTTGCGTATATAAACACAAGAATTAAATAACTAGTAAATAGATCAAATTAATCCTAAAAAGAGGATACTGCTAATCATCTGCCTTTTACAAGTAAAATAATTGATAAACTATCGTGAGTTTTAATTTTAAGTTTACAATACAAATATAAATTTCAGCTAACAAATTAAAAAATATATAATTTCCATATTTTCAACTTTTCATTTTCGGCATTTTGTGAGTAAATATTTGTAGATGTTGTTATTACAAAAAAACACTTTAACAATATTATTAAACAGTCAGTTATAACATTTTTTTCAAACATTGATCCGCGATCACACACTAAACCTTCACACTACCCAAGCAAAAATTTCGTATACCAGCAGACAACAAAATCAACGTTCACAAAATCGAGCATTCACAGGAAAATCTTCACTCCACGCGAAAGATTAATGATCGTAGCCTTGGTCAAACAAGCATCCACACACGCATCACAGGAACCCAAACATTAGACGCAGGCAATGTTCGTTGTTGTGCACGTATCCAAGCGTATCGGCCTCGTATACACACAGACACACATACACTCACGCGTTCACAAAAGAACGTCGCGGGCTTTCCGAATTACCGTGAAGCTTCTGTCGCTCACGCGGGGGTGTCCGAACCACCCCTGTCCGCGATATATCGACTCTCGCGCGCACACACCAGTGTAGAGATAGAGACGGTCCACTCCTATCCAATTCCAGATTAATTGCTGGGATCTGTGCGCGCGTGGAGGGTTGTATATAGGGGAGTGGGAGAGTCCAGCCAGTCGTAAAAGAGCGAAAAACAAACCCCCCCACTCCCCTTTGGCCACAGTTGCACGAACGAGAGATGTATCTGAATGATAAGGAAGCGAGTGTATATATCTAGAGTAGAGGAACATCGATTTCGCGCGGGGAATGAACGCGAGCTTATCGAGGAGGTCGATTATACCGTGAAACGGTTGGGCTGGACTTCAATTTTCACTGCGATTCGTGGGAGATAAGGCGCGCGAGATTGGTGGTCGAGCATGTGTCGCCTGCGATGCCGCTCTATTATAAGGGATGAAGGATAAGGGGGGAGGGGGGATGATGGCCTTATTCTTTTTCGATCCATAAAGCTTTCGAGTTTTCTTGGGAATTTTTGGCTCCGCAGATCAACTTTTTTTTTTAAATATAGTTTAAAGTCTTGGTTATTAATAGTGTGGATAAAGTTATATAGTATGTAGTTAGGATGTATTATAACATTTCTTGTTAAGGTTTATATACGGTTCTGTTTTTATTAAATATATTCTATTTTGTTTTGTTAAAATTATTGTTTGACAATGATGATATATGAATGCAATGATTTTAATTCAATTGATTCTTATTTATTTACAGTTACTTCAAATGAAAATAAAATTTTATATTTTTTAGATAAAGATAATCGATTAGTGTCACATACAACTATAACGAAAATTGCTACCGATTTTTTAGTAAGCCACTGAACTTTGGCTATTATTTATATACTTTATTATTAATTTTATACTTATATTTATCTTTCTGAGTTACTTAAAAGTAACAGTACAATCATATTTTTCTACAAATCAAAGTTGGTAGCAATGTAATAAAATTATATATTTTTCTCTAATATATAAACAAAAACTATAAAATCTATATACTTAAACTAATGAATTCTCGTGCCATGTTTATAAATTTCGTTAAATAACACACATATAACAATTTTGGTGAGATATATTTCAGAATACTTTTCAAATAACCTTTTATAAAAAAAAAATATGTCATGTACCACGAAAACAAGGAATCTCCCTTTAATCTTCCTATTCAACCCCAAATGTCAAATACCCCAGGAAAGAATGACCGTCGCCCCGAATCTAACGAGACCGCACCGCCACGACAGAAAAAAAAATGGAAAGCCACATTCTTACAACCCTAAACAGAGCCAATATCTTTTGACACGCGTCTCACGTACTTACATTCCACAAGAAAATCGCCGCACACGCTCAACTTATATACGAAAAAAAGTCCCTATAGCGCCCTATACGTCACGCTTGATTGTACCGTATAAATATATATGTATATAAAATCGAGGCGAGTCGTGCAATTTTCACTTGAACCGTATATACACATATATGTGGTAAAGCTACCAGACACTCGGTTCGTCTTATATCCCCTTTGATTAATATCAGGCCGCACGTAAATGCGGAGAATCCATGGAAAATATGGGGAAAAGTCTATACGCGAGGATGTTTATGGACGATATCTCGACCGCACAGTTTTCAGATTCGTCACGCGGGGGTCGAGGAGACGAGTTTGATTGCTGGGCTTTTGTCGTGGAGTTTAGTTAGACGAGCGGGTCGAAATGGGATTTATAAGAGAGAACGGGGGAGCGAGAAAGAGGACACTTGGTTCGATTAATTAGACGTTGTGAATGCGATGTTGATGGTGGTTTTCGATGCAGGTGTTTAAGTGGGTACGTGAGGAGGGGTGAAATTTGATGGTCGTTGTTACGCATGGATTTTCATCTAAATTATTGGCAAACATAAAGATAGCGTACAATTCATTTTGGCAGTTATGAGATTTCTCCCTTTCTGTGTTGATTTAAGGTTTGGGCGTAGTTTCACAAGTGTCAAAATAAATAGTGGTTGATATTATAGTTTTTGCGTCAATCACTCTTCATTTTTTTTTTGTACATTTGTTTGATGATATTGTATGTACAACTAAAGATTTTATGGAAGTTTTTGATTGGTATTTGGAATTTCAGTTTTGTATGTACTTACGTAAAATTAATACCTTTTGAAAGTATAACATTAAAAATATTAAAGAATTCTTATTAGAAGACTCAAGATTGGAAAAATACAATTAAGTATACATTTTGAAAAAATTAAATGTGCAGTATAGAAAAATCTTGTGGATATATTATAATAATTATGCTGAAATACTAAAAGAAATAGATCCGTTTTGAAAATCACATATCTAAATGACTAAATATATAATCATACAAATATATAACTTTAAAATATTCAGTTGAATTGATATTTGACTAAATATACCAAAATTTATTCCATTTTTTAATCAATACACCATTACCAACAACCAGAATAACAAACCACCAGCGCCTCATATCAACTCGATACTTTATTTCTCCGGAACTCGAGGCAAACATCAATAAGCGATTAGAATAATTCCCCCGTTTCCCACCGATATTCCAATAAATAAACCACTTTACGTGGCCCTAAAAGACGTATCGACTAATATCCGCGCCGACGACGTCACCTATACTCCCCTATACGAAAACACGTCGGTAACAAAAGTCGGACCAATCAACACTACAATAAAATTTCCCTAACGAGCCAGTCCGCACGCATGTATATATATATATTATATACCAATCCCTATATCCTAATACCCATTAACATCGAACTAAAGCGAGCATCAAGCCAAAAAAACTATATAGCCGAGAACGACGAGCATGGGCAGCGAGACGGAAGGACGATTATAAATATCCAATAACGCTTCCTCCCCGTTCTAGTCCGTTAATGCGTAAAATCGGCCGTGCATGCATAAATACGAGTGAAGAGGAACGAGTAAGTGAGAGAGAGAGAGAGAGAGAGAGAAAAGACGAGGCGAGACATTAGTATATAGTCGTGTTATATGTGTGTGTGTGTGTGTGTGTGTGTGTATAGCGGAAGTACTAAATTCCTCCCCCTGGAACGAGCGATGCGCGCGGGCAGCGAAGAGTCGATCGAGGGTGACTCTTTTTCGTTCGTGCGACGTATTAAACGCCGGAAAGGGACACACGCGCGGCCGATGGGTAATGCTATCTCCGATGGGTGTGCTCGCGGACGCGGCTATATACTCGCTTCCCCGGGCGCATATGTTGGTTTGTGTAAGCGCGCGCGTATATATGTATGTGTATATATATACGAGAAGACTATTCTTCTAGCACGCGTTGGGTGTTAGGCTGTTATGGGTATGCGATGTAGTAAGTGAGAGGTTGATGATAAATTTTGACAATTTACTCTTTCTTATTATATACGAATATATAATATTGATGTAATCAACATTATAAAATGTTACTCAAATACAGTTATTTTTAGTGTATGTATGCTTTGTAATATGGTTTCACAATTTCATATATTATTTTTCTTTTACAACAGATATAAACGCGTAACACTTCGCTATACACTTAATATAGTAGCCGGTTTCTAAGAAACCTGTTATTTTTCATTTCTCGAAAAGAGAATCGTCGTATTTTTTTCAAATAAACGGAAATATTCGCGTGTATAGGAATCCTGGCACCCGGAAAGTGTGGTATACCATCTGTGTAGTAGCCTTCTCGCGAGATCAGGGGTTCGCATACAGGATGTGTTTCTCACTTCCTGCGCGTGTTTACCTCGTGTTCCGATGTCCAGGCTTAATTTAAATTTCAAAATTAGCTATCTGCCCGACTTGAATATATGCAAACTTACAAATTAGGATTAGTAGATTTACATGTTTTTTTAATTGTTTCTAATTATAAAAAATATAGCGGGATTTGTTATATCAATTCGTTTTCTGTTATTGTGCAGTAACAAATTTAAACAAATAAATTATTTTATATCTACAATAGTGGCTTGACATTATTTTTGATTATGTATATTTAATATACTTGGAATAGAGTTGAGTATATGATAGACCAAAATAGTAAATAGCTGTTTATTAAAATAATGAACATTTTGTTTCGTCCTAAAAGAAGCTTTTCTTTACTCTTCGAATTTACTGATATTCTTTAGTTTGATTAAAAAATATAAGATACCGTGATCATTAACGATAATAATTATATAATTAGGTAAAATCTTGATAAAGTGAAAAATTACATGAGCTCAGATTTATAAGATTTTGTAATATCGTAATCGAAATGTATTATGTTATTTATAAAATGGCCGAATCCATCTCAAATCAGGTGGTCCGCGTATGCCTATCTCACCGATCATTTTGGGATAAAAGTATTCATG
>JAWWEQ010000027.1:2657362-2709341 GCA_035583055.1 Torymus tubicola
GTGATTTTAAAAGAAAAAAAAATTTTGACCTCTCGATTCACCTGAGAACTGCCCATATATATATATATATATTTATAAGAAATAAAAATAAATAAATGTTATATATTGTGTAAATTACTGAAAAGCATCTCTGACGTACAAATGCGAAGAAGGTCATGTATATACATATATCAAGAGGCATATTTATGTCTTTTTTTTCATTGGCACGCCAGTACTGATTATATATTACATATATATAATACTGTAATGTATTATGTGTTCTGCGAGCAACGCATTCCTTTAGAACGAACTTTTATCACAAATAAAATATATCATTTACATAAATAATTTACTCTGGTGGAATTCATTAATTGAAATTACATAATACATACATATATATATCTCGCTGTTGAATAAAAGATACCGAAAACATTAAAATATATTAATGAACATATCCACCGTAAAAGTTTCTACTACACTCGCTACATATAATAAAGTTTTTTTCAACTCTATAGTAAATTAATTTTTCCAATTCTCCTTCTTTCAATAATACACTTCCTAACCTTTCCAAAATCCACGTATACGAACTACATGAGCTCGCACAATATACCTTCCGCTAAACTTTCGCGCAGCTGTGATTTTCAATAAAACGCGCGTGAGCTCCGCGGCGAAGGTGCGAGAGTGCACACATTGGCACAAACTCGACTCGGGCGCGTTTGTTTGCGCTGCTTTTGCGAGCTCCATTAACCGTCGAATCGACAGACACTCCCCCCCCCCCCTCCCACACACACACACACAGACATATACTCTCTAGGTTGACGTTTAGTTTTGAACGACAAATCGTCCATATAGTCGAATCGCGATCGTGATGCATCGAATCGCGTGTGAGCCTAAATTTCAGTCTCCATGTATGTTTGGCCTGACGAATAAGATGTCGAGTATAAGCGCGCGTTCTTTTCTCCAGTTGGAGGGTATAAAAGAATGGAAAGGGAATTGGCGTGGTAGAATTGAGAAATGAAGTTTTGATTGGTGATATTTTTAACAGAAGTTTTTGGAGCGTGTATGTAGTTGTTGAAATCGATCGATGTGGGAGATTTAAAATAATAATTTTAAAATTTCATCAGCAATGTATAGCCTGCATTAAGAATTCGAACAAAGAATTCAACATAAATGTATAGAGTTATAAATTCAGCGAAAAATATATTAAATTATTTTTTATTTCTCAAAAATCAATTCCCCCTACAAAACATATATTCTTTATTTTACATTCCTCTAAGCCATAGAGACCGAAAATTAGCAAACTCCTCCAATCGCCCTTCTTCATTCTCCATACTTTGCATCCGCCCCCCACACAGCTCATCAGTAGAAACCCAAGAAGTAGAACGCTATATATATAAAAGCGCAGCACACACAGAACTTGATATACCAAGAAAATTATTACACGAGCACGGGCATTTAGATTCTAATTGGCCTGTCGGCGCGTCCCGCGATCCGAAACGCCCATGTCGTCGTCGTCGCAGCTCATAATCGTTCTCTTCTTTTTTTTTTCATCCATGCGCAGTCGTCGTGTTCGCGTGGGTGGATACGACGTCGTAGTCGTCGCGTTGACAGTTGGTACCACTCTTTGAAGAGAGGACGCGCGGGGATGAGAGGTGGAGTCACGCGGCCTATGAGTCGTTGCATATAATGTATACGTGTCACGAAATAGCGATATACCGTATGTATATAGTACTGATTGGTTGCGGCTGTTTGGTTGGAGGTTGCCAACGGTTTTCGAAGTATTGCGCAAGATTGCAACACACAAGCTTGCAAAGTGTAAAAAAAAAGATATTTGAATGTACATGTGTATTTGTTGATTTTATAAATGAATTGATGTGATATACTATAAATTTATGTTGTAGTGTATATTATTTGATTAATTTAACCTAGTTCAATGGTCAGAGAACAGGATTAAAGTCTCGAATTCGCGAGTTCAAGCCCAGGTTGTAGCGTATTTCTTATGCCTCTTATCCATTTTAATATACCCTCCGTTAATATAGAAATAAATGCTAGATATACTTTTTTTCTTACATGTGATGAATTTAAAATCTATTTAATTGTATAATAACTTACTGGGTCGTCAAAAACTTTATTATGAAAATTGTTCATTATATAATAAATTCTTCAAGATATAATAAATTTTTTTGACTAGCGGGCGAAAAGTACCACTTTTACTCTCGGCGCCCGATTGTAAAAATTGTACTTTTGACCTTGCTAGGCAAAAAAATCTTATATGCACCACGGGAGCAAACAATGAATGACTCAGATCAGCACTTTTATCACCCGAGTCGAAAGCGAGGGTGATAATTTACATGCGATCTGGGACATTCTTTACTTTTACTCCCTAGGTGCATAATATACTATTTTGGTTGTTTGTCGCACATATTCAGAAAAAAATTCCACTTTAGTAATAATAGTATAATAAAAAATATAACACACTGCATTACATATGACACGACCACTTACATTGAAACAGATAGCGCCTCCTTAAAATCAATAGTTAAACTCCTCTATTGAACCGTGCAATTCCGTCTCTTTGAAAAAAAAATAAAACATGTGTTTACTATACATATCAATATAAAACCTTGCCAAGCACGTAATAGCCAGTTGCATTTTTGACTTTTCACGATAAATTATAGTATTTTTTGCTTTTGTCCCTTTGGCGTTTACCAACGACAATTTCTTTTATAGATTGTTTTACGCGTAAAATGAAAAATTATTTTATTTAAAAAAAAAGTATGTATCTAATATAATTATAATTTTCGTGAATTTATTCTTTTTTAATTGACCATAAAAGGATTAAAGCTACATTTAAAACAAAAGAAAAATCAATTTTTGAAACTACACAAACCTCATATTTTAAAATAAGAAATCTGTCACTATAAAAAGTTCTTCTTTCGTGTTGTTCAGAACGGACGCCTCGAAGACGCAAAGGACTTCCGATCTCTTCTTGCCTTAGATCTTTTGCCGCGCGGCGTGTCAACTCTCGCGCTCATTGATTCTCCTTCGATCATTACATCCGACAGACAAGCATCTCTCGATGCACAGGTGCTGCGGGCGACGAAAAATGTAGATGAGTTTTATATTACACTCCGAGTGAAAGAACTAGTCCGTTAAAAAGGGTTTCTGTGTTTCCATTCCATCCGAATTGTGCAATTTTGTGGATAAGACATTATAGTTGAAGAAAATTTTTTTTTTAAATATTCAGATTATTTTGCAACGATTTTTAAAAATATAAAATTATGTGGGTTTTTATACAATTTTATAGAAATAAATTGAATAATTAGAAATACAATATGATTTTTTTAATCTTACAAAAAATATCATAACTGTAATATATTTCGAACGTAATAAGTGTTAGCGAAAAACAAGATTATACAATTTTATACCTTTATTTAAACCGCTACTATACACGTAATTGATTTACTTTCTGAATCGCAGTATTATTCAGGCTCGCATTTAGTTGTCACTTTTCCCTTGAAATATTTTTCACGATTGTTAAATATTTATCAGCCCTGAGTATAATACCGTTTCCCATACAACGGCCCATAAACCAACCGGTCGGAGATCCACGCAAAGCCAAAAAAGAGTGACACAATGCGCGACAAGGCCCAAAGCGTCGAGCCCTGAAGAATCATCGCGCGGAGAAAAGACGCGCGACATCGAGACCAGCTCTCGCCGCATAGAATCACCCTGAGTCTTGGAAAAAAAAATCGAAAACAAGACCGCAAAAATCCTTCTTTCTCTCTCGCTCTTTCACGAGGGACGTCACGAAGGAAAGAGAGAAAAGGCCGACGCTTTAAATCTCGCGCGATAGAGGAATTCCCTCTCTCTCTCTCTCTCTCTGGGCGAAGATCGATCGATCGGTTGCCGCTCGATCGCGCTTCACACCCTAAGTGGCGCGGCTCCTCTGTTCTCGCGCCGCCTCCGGGCTCTGAATAAAACATGAGATTCACACCGTGCCTTGTTCGCGCGCCTTCACTGGTCATTCTTCCCCTGTGCGTCTCTCTCTCGTTGTTTTCTTTTTTTACGTCAGGAGTGAGAGAGAGAGAGAGAGAGAAGGTTGCAAGCTTAATAAAGTGACGAACTGCCGCCACGAGAGGAGCGATTATCTGCTCGCGCGCGCGCGCGGACGAACGGACGCAAGGGATGTGGAGAAAGGATTGAGGTGGACGATCGAGCGAGAGCTCTGGATTGGATTTAGTGCGCGATTGCGTTAAGTGCTGAAGTCGAGCGGTTATCTGCGGGGACGATGAATTTTATTGAAGGTTTGGCACAGGATCATGGTTATTTGCTCTGAAAATAATACAAAAGTTTAGACCTTAGCATTTTATACGTTTTTAATTGCATATAACTTTGTTTTATTTCTCCAATGAATCAAAAGAAATGTAAATTGAGAAGTCAATTTTTTACATATCTGTATTTTCTACAGTTTTAGATATTCATTAAAGTGAAATATTGTTTATATTATCGAAAAAATGAAAATCTTAAGTGACAAGCAAACTTTCTTTTTGTTCCAGATCATGAGCGCCACTGAATTGCTGCATCTACATCGAAGATAATGTCAACTAAACTACAAAAAATAACTTGCTAAACATTTCAGATATGATTATCTCAGCATACATCGAAGAAAAACTCTAAAACGTATGAAAATACATTTCAACTCGCCGTGCTCTCATTTCGTAATATCAAGCAAACTCATTCCACGCAACGCCGGTGTACGTATATATATATATATATATATATATATATATATACTACACGCATGACCGACACAATCTTTCCCAGCATTGACATCGTGTGCGTCTTTGTCTATACCTACTGGCCGCGAAGCGCAACCTGCAAAAGTACGCCGCATTTCAAAGAGCGCCGTATAATTTTCAGCTTTAGTGCGTGCAACGCGCCGGGGACAAGTGCGGCACTTTTCACGCGAAAGCGCCAATTTCTCTGAGACACTTTTCGCTCGCCCGTAATAAGCTGCCTGCGCTCTTTTTTTTTCTTTCTCTCCCTTTTTCACCCAGTCGCTCAGAGACCTCCGGGCTTGTCAAAGTGAAGTGTCAAAAACGTCACCGCGATAGAAGGATGGCAAAGCAGTGGTGCTGTCGACGCAATTAACTAAATTAGAGCGTAATAAAGTGCTCTGATATTAGAAAAAGACCTGCGGTCGCTTTGAATATTATAACTTTATTTTCGTTCCTTGCTTTATGTTTCTAAGAATTTTTCATCTTTGTCGTGCTTAATATCAATAAATTTATCTCATATTAATTTTATTTTATTCAGTGATATTAATAAATATCTATTGTAATATATTTTTGCATCATGTTAAAAACTTGTAATGCATTTAAAAAAAAGAAAAAACATTTTTTATACAAGCCTGCTTTGACTCTTTTACAAATAAGGTTGGGAAAAAAAGAAACCGGCATAATGTTTCCCCGAAACCTGATAATTGATCGAATCCAATTCGCTCGATTATCATAATCCATGCGCGCATTTTTCGCCAAACTCTTGAAATTCCAGTGTCGCGTCTCTGAATTAGCATTGCCGTTCATACATAATACATCGACGAGGTCAGTCTCCGGCGCCCCGTAAAAAGTGCAATAATCCCTCCGGGGTAATTGACAGCGATAAACCGTGCGTTATAGACGAACTGCTGTCAAACCGTGGACTGCGCGTGGTAATGAATTCAGCTTCCGAAAACAGCTGATCACCGCATTGACGTTGCTCTGCCTTTCTCGTTCCAACGGTTGATGCATTATGTATAATCACGATTTGTTTTGTACATTTTCGTAAAATATATTTCGGCGAATGCGTCGAGAAGTGAGTTTCAAATTCATTCGTATTTCATGTAACGTTTAACGCATATACAAACAAGTTTATCCGTTTATTCCGTTGAAAATAATCGTTTTATTTTGTTCTACTTATCAGGGTTGCGTGTGAACAGTTCATAACACTTGCAGATTTTTCTTTAATATAATACCTAATAACCATAATTATAAACATGAAACCAGTTCTCATGTATTCATATATTTTTACAATTATTTCTGCTCGGAATTCATTTTACCAACGATACTCAATTACTTTACACAACAACCCTTATACCTGCAACACCAACATTTATATATATATATAACAACCTCACTTTTACAAACCACACATGTACACTCACACATATCCACGCACTTACACACTCGATCATCATTAATTCGACCCCAATTACCAGTGACTCCCGAAACCTCGCTTATAATACACAAACGCGCGCAGACTTTGCATCCCACATAATAACCAGCGGCGGAGTCGCGGAGGCCTATTTAGCATGCATGTATGCTTTTTGGCTGCGGGTCAACAGCTGCGCGCTCGTTCGCTTGCCCGGCGAATTGTCAAACGCGGGGGCCAGAACAAAAATCATCGCGCGCTTTGCGTTGCTGCAGGCGATAGCAATGTAGCACGTGTATATATATATATATATACTGCGTGCACTGTGAATGTTTAATACGCGGATGATCAGCGGTTGTTGAGGGCCAATTGTACGCGCGGTTTCGTTCGTGTTTGCGTTTTGCACGTAGGGTGGTTTTTCGATTGGTGCGGGTGTGCAGTGAATTTACGGTGCGATGATGTAACTATATATATTTATGTATGGATGATTTTGGTTGAGATTTTTGTTGTTTGAAAGTTTGCAAAATTTTAACGGATAGGAGTAATGTAAGCTGAGTAAATATAGCGTTGGTATAATGGTGAATAATTTAAAAAATAGTGTTTAATTCATGAGGTATACTTTTGAAACAAATGGTTTCATGTGTGCTTTTTGTAGCAGCGTTTTTGTCATGCAATGCTTGAAAAATATAAGTTACTGCGTGTAAGATAATATCATAAGTAATATTACACTTCGTTTGACTTCACGCACGCGAAGCCCCTTTAGAACTTCACGCGCAGTAAACACAGGCGCTACGAGATTAACAGCTATATGCATATGCGCTATTGCTAATATTTTTATTTTCTCTTACGTTCTGTTTATTACAAGGAGTGATTACTTTAATAATTACGATACTATATAAGGAATAATGGTACAGAAAATTAAATTCCGAGGAAGTTTATTGTTAAATAAAGACTTGAACAAGTTTTTTCTTTTTTCTTTGAAGAATGAGGGGAACTAAAAGGTTTTCGCACCTTCGCATGTGCTATCGTATTTCCTTCATAATCTGCAAGTATATTAGGAAAGCCTAGAATCAATTTTAGTTAAAAAAAGAAAACACAAACAAATTATATTGTTGTTCCGACAACAACAAGTGGCTCTCGAAAAATCTTTTACAACAGCCTAGCCGCGATTGAATTACAGACCGTTCAGAGTACTAAAATAATAATCGGAATATCCCTCTTTATTGCCTGCATAACGATAAAACAGAAACCCGCTCGAAACATAATACTCTCTCACAGCATCAGAAGTAGCAGCAGCAATCGTCGTATATAGTCTACCACACCACCCATCGTCGTCGTAAATAAGATGGGACCGCATCATCGTATATATACCCCTTGGCAAGCTTAAAACCGCGCGAAAAATCGAATTTAACGCGACACTTTATACGCCACGTTCGCTTCAGGCGGTTTATGGGGCAGCTCACGCGCGCTTCCGAAAATCCGTATGGTGGTGCAAGCGAGCATATATGATGCGAGAAAGTTAATGGACCACGTGTGCGCGTCATCGTAAAGGAATAAAAATAAAAAAAAGGGGGTGGAGGGGAGTTTCGAGTGGTTCGCAGCGCGCGGCTCCGATTAACTGTCGGACTAGACGAGTTTCGAGGATCTCGGCTCATAAAAGCCAATTAACACGGCGGGACGTGTGACTGGGATTGTATATATGGATATATATACGCGGTGGCGGCGACTGTAAAAGTAGCGGTCTGGTTTGTGTGTTGCTTGGAGTTTAGACTTGTTTGTACGATACGGTCGGCGTATAAGGTGGATCTGGAAAAATTGAATAATTACAGTTTTCCAGTCAACTCGAGGTGTTGAGGTTCTTTTGGTGAGAGAGAAAAAGAAGAAAAAAAAAGATAAATAGTGTGTGTATGCATGTTGGATGATTAGAAATTTTTTAGAGGTTGCCGACGGCGCCGTCGTGATGACTTCGGGCGTGGTTAATGACCGAAAAGAGCGGTTCTTCGTTTATTTACGATTGACACGAAAATTTCAAATCCATAAGGTTCAGTGAGTTATTAAATATAGAAGTGAAAGACGCTAAACTTCGTAATATTGCCGAAGTGAGATTTATTACATGATTAATTGCAGCTTTTATCTGGGAATTGAAGAAATGATTTGCTATATGGTTAAACGAAATATATCATAATAATTGTTGTATCTCAATTACAAAATTTTATATAACGAAGTAGTTATGTGTCATAAGAAACTTTTATCCCACGATGCATGGAACTGGCATAAAACAATTCATCATTTATGTATCTCTATTATACCTATAATTATTGATAAAAACGTTTGTTTTTCCGACAGGATTTCAAATTTTCCAACACATTTTTATTATTGTATTTCTAATTCATCAAACACATTTCTCATTTAAATTAAAATCACACTCCAACAATTTGTATAAAAATCTTTCACAACTTATCACGCACCACTACCTTATTCCGATCTAACTACACAATAAGCTGTATAACAACACTGACAACCCTTTACACACAATAGAAGGATTCACCCAATCCAAACAATCTCTCCGAAAGAGTTACCACTTACAAAAAACACCTGGACCTCGCAAAGACACTACCAAAAAAAAAACATACACACACGCGTATGCGTACCTCTTCTTTTCACCCCTGCTAGAAAAAAAACTTCTAAACCCACGAACAAAAAAAAATACTCTCATATAAAAGAAAGACGCACGCACCGAAGGCGTCGCTCGTAATTGCCCACAGTGGCCTCCTCCCGCGTGCGAGACCCATTTGGAATTTGTCATGCGCGTGGTTATCTTGAGAGAAGAAAAGGCGGAGATGAGATATATAACACTCAAGGTGTAGCGATTCGTCCCTCGGATAAGCTCCGACGCACAGGCGTAAGACGGCAGACCGCGGGCGGCAACGGCCCGTTTTTTTTCTTTTTTGAACGGAGGAGTATATATATATATATAGGTGAGCGCGACACCTTTGCTTGGAGTAGACCCATTTTTCCGAGCGGCAGAAGTGTTTGTTGCGTTAGTATATGTTATAGTGTCGAGTGCCAGCCGCGACGCGCTTAGCATTTCAAATGAGGGTGTAGATGGCGGCTGGATAGTGTTGGGATTATTTATTGTTGTTATAGCTTTTTTTTTGTCTTTTACGGTCTATGATTCTTAGTTTGAAAATTTTGTTTTGTTACTGTGGAAGGAGCTTCCGTAACTTAATTTGATACAAATATTCGGAATGCTTAATGATTATTCTTTAAACGCAAAACATAAAATAACTATCGCACTTTTACAATACAATGAGAAAATTCAGAACGTAAAATGAAGACGGTATACTATATACTTCCTTGTCAGACGCTATTCATTGTGATACCTGCATACATTCTTCTCGTCTAGACAACTCGTCGTCGTCTACTTAGACACTTGCCCCTCCACTAGATACTTTCTCGACTCGTCGTACACTTCTGAGTGACCTGGACTCCGCCTCTTCCACTTGTCTCGCCCTCTCGTCATACTCTTCACTGGAAAAATGCTAAGTCGACGTTGTGCCAAGAACCAGCAGCCATACTGCGGACACCTGAAAACAGCAGAATAAAAATTATATAAATGTTCGAAATATTACAATTCCCATATCTTCGGACATTCATAACATCCCAAATGAATACGTGAACTTTATATTACCAAGTGTAAGATATGTAGCAATGGTAAAGACTCGAAAGCCACTTGAAATTCTCTTCTCACACCTAGTAGGTAAATCACGTCCAGCTTTGATATCTTTCCCAACTATTACACGTACTCCATCATTCCACAAACACGCCTCCTCGCGCGCAACCCCAACATATATATAAAACCAGCCTCGCAGTAGAGAGAGAGAGAAAGAAAGAGAGAGAGAGACAACGAAAGAGTCACGAAGAAGGTGTTATAGTCGTCGCGAGCACGCGATGCAGCACCGCGATAAAAGTATCACTCGCTCGCGTTACACTTCTTACCTTCGTCGTCGTTGTCGTCGTCGCGCTTGTGGCCGCTCCTTCGCACGGCCCGCGCACGCGTGTAACTTAACAAACGCATTCCCACACATACGCGTTTATGTGTGTATATATATGTATATACATGTGCAGCTTGTAAAATCGTGGGAGCTGAGAGTAAAAAGCAATGCGGTTTTCCGCGAGGCGTTCGCAGAATCGTGGCATTGTCTCCTTAGAACCGCGCATGGAAATTAAACGTCGATTACGCGCGAGTGACACGCGCTCGCATATATACATGTAAGATACAATGGCGCGAGGATATGTAATGCGTATACTGCGTGAAACTGGTGGTTAAGGTATATTTAGTGTTTGTGTCGTGTGGGAGTTGCGCGAGGTCCGGGTGTGCTTTTTAGTTGGAATTGTTGGTAAGATGAGGAGACAGTGAAATATAGAGCGCGGGTTTGGTACGCGGTTGAAAGTGGATTGCTGGTTGGAGATTGGTGAATTAATGGTAAATATCTAAAGGGAAAGGGTGAAGATATATTTCCAAAGATATATTTATAGTAGAAATAATAATTTAAGCTAGTATCATAGAATTATAATGTATTTCATTATTGAACAATAGCCCGCTGTGAGCATCAATTCATGCGGAGTGATTCAATTATGTTAACGTTAGTCGTTTTTTTATCTAAATAATCGAGTTAATGATTAATCAAATAATAATCGAGTATAATCGAGTTAATGATTAATCAAATAATGAATTTTTATATTATTCGTTTTATTATATGTTTATTTGAATTATTAATTTCCTATATACGGTTTCTAGATTTATTATGATACGCCTATTCTAGATTTATGCACCTATGTAAAAATGGAAATTTGTAGCATCGATTAAGAAATATGCTTTTGTTACCTTATTTAATTGGTACATTGTACAGTATTATGCCATAGAAAGTTTTATATTAAATAAAAAAAATGTATGAATATTTTAGTAGTATCTATAATATTACAGACGATATTAAATAGATTTATTACAAGATTTTTAAACAGAATCTTTATGATAGCATCTTTTCATACATCCTTTGTTTATTTCCTTTTAAACTATATATCCCATATATCCCATCTATAATTTGTTTGCGAGATATTTGTTGAATGAAGCTTCTTAAATCAAATTCAACTAATAAAAAGTATTCACGACACATCATAAACGCTGATTGCATGGCGAAATTTCAAACAAATCAATTTTCAGCATTTTTATTTTCCGGCACTTTCGAAATTCATTTAAATCTAATAACACAGATTACCCTCGCAATAAAAATTACGATAATCAAGCGTTATTACGCCGAAAGCGGAAGCAAAAAAGGAGAGCAGCGACAATTTTTTGCGCCATAAAAAATCGAAAATTATTCCCGCATAGCTTGAGCTGGCAAAAAAATCGCGAAAATAGAGCAAAGCCCACGAAAAAAGACGACGGTTCCCTCCGACGTTTGGGGTATACTGGTAGATGGGAGGAGAAAATTTGCGAGAATTTTTTCTCCGGATTCATTAAAAGCCGAGAGCCTGCGAATGGCGTGCGCGCGCGCACTCGCCTCGTAAAAGTAATCTGTAATTGGCTCGTAAAACAATAAAGTCTATTAAAGGGTTTTGACGAAGGGGGGGGGGAGTGAGGGGCAAGCATCGCCGTGGGTCTTCTCGCGCTCTTCATCTTCCTCTCTGCCCGGAATGGATTCTTTTCTTCTCGTTCTCTTGCAATTTTCGTCTTACCTTGCTTCTTTTCTTCCTTTTCTCGTTATCTCTATTACTAGTGACTTGATTGTTATTAGCAGTATTCAAGCCATTGGGTTAAAAATTTTCCACCCCTGAAAACTTGATGTCATTTAGTTACGTTATTGTGATGAAATTCATTGATGATAAAGCATTTTTCTTATTGATAAATTTTATAAGATAAATTGAGGTTAGGATAATTCAGTAAAAATAATTTGTTTTATTAGAAATTTCAATTTATCATTTACAAACTGATTTTTATGAGTGCTGTATTATTATTACTTTTTTAGTCTTAAAGATAAAGGTATTTATTATTTTTGTCTATTTCTAATAAGTATTTTATTTCATACAAAAAATAAGTATATCTTAAAGTTGTACAACAATTTTACTTTTTATGCATTATCGTCATTTATTTTTTGAAATATACATCGAGGTTGGACTCAAATTCTTCTACAAAATGCAGACTAATAATTTGCAATCACGGCTGCTGTATGGCCGGCGACCTCCGGCGAAGATATGAAGAGGTGGAGAGTCATGAGTTATAAGCGATACAGAGCGCTGAAATTACCAAAATTTGTCAGTTTTTGCCCGAGGTAGACTTCGCATTTTTCGAGCAAGGTATTAAGAGCAAACGCGTGAAGTAATTTTTGGAGGCGCTCTATAAATCTTGTTCCTTTGTTGCTTGGTGAAATCATTCCTGAGCGCTTCATTTATTTGGATGATAGTTTTTCAAGACAGAACAAAAATATGAAACATTAACGTACCTCATATATAATAAATTTTAAGGATATTATTTACTTTTTAAATAAGAATGATCCACCTAAAGCAAATAATTAAATCTCAATATTTAAGTTACATACAAAAAATGTCAGACTTTTATTTCACCCATATGTAGTTAAGAGTCATTTGTTTCTCTTTTATATTTTTTTTTATTTAAATTGTTATATTTATTATTTTAGAAAAAATGCACACACGCGCATATACACATCCATAAATATGAATAATCAGCCCCGTTAGAAGCTACTTATTCGCGGGATTCAAATTGTGCGTTTCTTTGGTAGTTGTAATTCTTTCGCATGCTGATCTTAACGCACCTCTTAGCCGATAGGTGGCTATCCTATTTGGTGATATCAAAACCAAATTTCATATTGAGTTTATATAAGACTCTGCGAATGTTTGTAACAATGTATGTCCAAAGTACCAATGATTCGTGATTACTTGTAATAAATGTTTTGAATTAATTAGACGTGAGTTTTAAATGCTTGAAATGTATGCGCAACTGTAAAATTATTATTTTGTAAATATCGTTCTGTAATATAAATGTAATTGTAGTCAAAGTAAACAAGTTAATTCAAAACATCAATTTGTATATATTCGTGTATATGTTGGAAAAGTAAGTGACATTTGAAATTGCACTATGTTACATCTCATTTCATGAATATTAAAAATAATCATAGAAGTTTACTCATAACCTGTTTATTTTATATTATTAATTTTAACTTCTTAGAATAAAATATTCAATTATAATTTTTAGGTGCTGGCTTCTTGTAATGTATTATCTTTGCAATAACGTTGATTTACGAATCCACGATGAAAATGAGTGACAACATTTTATAAAAGATATTTATAATGATAGATGTTGTAGCCAATTATTTTGAGATATATTAACACGTCTTCTTCCAAAATTTAAATATGTCTGAAAACCAAAATTACGAAGATAAAAATGAAAGGGATGAAGAAAATAAAAATAAAAGAGATAAAGAAAAGAAAAATGAAAGAGATAAAGAAAATAAAAATGAAAGATATAAAGAAAAGAAAAATGAAGGGGATAAAAAAAACGAAGAGTCAAACGGACCAGTATATGCTAATAGCTTGGAACTTCTTGCTGATGCAGCCGTACGAGTGCGTCGTGAACAAGAGTCAATAATATCATCAAGTTCCAACCTATTGCGAAACTCCGATAGGAATACGTCAATTATCAGTCCTTCGCGACCGTTGTCTTCCAGTAGTTCAGTACTCCAATGTGTGAATAACATAGAAGTAAGAATATCTGTGGTTGAAAGAGAAATTTATAAGGCACGACAAAGAGGATCGATTGGAGTCATCGATTTGAATAGAATTGGAAGATCACGTAGACAAGTACAGCCAAATCTACAGAATTCAAGACCTCGAGCTAAAAGAGATCCTCACGTCTTTAAAAAGCCGAAAATTTACGTGTGTAATTTCTGTAAAAGGCCATTCTTTCATATCACTATGTATATGCAACACATACGGTATCATAGATTATGCGCATGTGAGGATTGAATCAGACATTTTTTATAAGCTTGATTATGAAAATTTGAGTTATGATTTGTTAATTACTTTAGTATAAATGTGTGAGACGATGTTATGTACTTTTCCTGTCTACATTTTATTTGAAGACTTAATGAAACTTAAAATTCTCGTAACTTTTAATCTTTTCACGACTGCCGAAAAGGTTTCCAAAAGTTTTACATTCTTGCAAAAACGTCTGTTAAAACATAAAATTATTATCTGTCTAATTCAAATCATCCCACTCTTTTCTATGCCGTACAATTTATTTTTATATATTTCAGTACTAATAACTACTAATAAAAATTTGTTCACACTCTTGAAGATAATTTGTATGTAATGAAATCAAGAAGTCATTTTAAATCTACAACAACGTAAATCGATATACTTTGTTACGATACTTAATATAATTATTTTTGTAAAATCAAGAAATATATTTTATTTTAGAAATATAAACAATTAAAATAGATATAAACAGTCGATTTTTGTAAAATCAAGAAATACATTTTATTTTTGAAATATAAACAAATAAAATACACATAAACAGTCTAATATTGTTTCTGATGCGATAATGCGTAATTAAAAAAGTGTACCACAAAAATATTCAACATTTTTGCAATAATAACGTTTAAATTTGTAGATTTACTTACAAAACAATTTATAGAGCCAGTTTAAAAACCCAAAGGTATATAGCTTTATGTGAAATTAAAATAAGAAAAGAAAGTCGATGAATGATTTTAACTGCATTTGTTTTACTTATCAAACCCGAATCTGGTTTATCGTTAGTTGTATCGTTTTAATTTTTATTTTTTACTAGATAAGAAAACTTTTCTGCATAATTTTTGTATTACGTAAACTTTTTTTGAATATATTTATATTTTCTTAAACAGATTGTAAATGTTTCTCTTTGTATACAAAACTTAAAAGATGATAATAAGATAAAATTGTTCAACAATCTCTATTTTTCGTGACTTTTACATTAAAATTTCAAATGCAGTAAGCACCACTCAAGCGACTCTAGAATCCTCTTTACATATACATCCGCAAAAACTCTCCAAATCACCAAGGTAAATTCGAGTAATTATGGAACCAAAATTCTCCAGGGTGCAAATCACCGCTGACACACACACACACACACACACATACGCACGCTAAATGTGTAGCTTTGCATTAGCAAAGCGCGTCCCGCAAAAGAAAGCCAACAATGTAAATTCGCGCGACTTTAATTAAGTGTTCAGGATTCCCAGAAAACGGAATCTCAAAGTCTCTCTGGCAGCGAATCGCCGCATGCGACTAAAAAGCCATGATCGGTTACTACAGCTGCGTGTGTGGGCAGCCGCAGCGACGGTGGCTAACCGGTGTTAAAAATCAATCCGACTTCCCTAATTTAAAAACGCAATCGCAAAAAGACGAGAACCACGATCTCCTATATATATATTACGCGTTTCCGAATACGAGAAGAAAAAGGAGTAGTATAGAGCGCATCGGGCGTTCAGCTCGGCATCAGGCATTTAAAAACGATTTCCAATCGCCTGGTGTGCGTGTATATATATCTTTTTTTCTCCCATGAGCAAAAGAAAAGCGCAGAAGCGGCGAATAAGCGGAAGGAGAAAGATAAAAAGTGGAGAGTATATATAAGAGAGAGAAAGACGGACAGGATTATATATGGTATCTCCCTTCCTCTCTCATTCGTACAGCGGCAATCGACACAAACTCCGTAAAATGAAGGGATTGGCGCGAGAGATATCGCGACGAACGTATTACATGCCGATGCTTCGCCTATAGGATAAGGGAAATCGAGAGGACGCGCGAGAGGAACAGAAGCCGATGGAAGTCGAGTGCAAAGAGTTTGCGAGCGATTCGAAAAATTCGAGAACACAGCAGGAGGGAGAGACGAGTGCACGTTAGCGTATAGTGACGCCCATATAGCGAAACCGGTAGTGTGCAGCGCTTGGAAGGTTTAATGGATTGCTTTTTAATTATAAGGAATTTTCTTTGTTCCTCTACTGCCTGTGCCTTAATTTACTGTAAACGAGTATTTACATAAATCTTTTTCTTTTTTTTTATAGATATTATACTGTGGACTATACAGCCATAATATAATTTGTTGGAAAGCTTGTAACTAATATTTCTATGATTTACTGAAATCTTATCTACTGACCCATTTGAAAACCATATTAGAATGTATGAATTGTTTATCGTTTGTTATCGTATATATTACTATCAAATATATAGTACAAGGAAGCAGGATATCAACTTTAAATATTCATACGTATTTTAGAATTTGAGAAATTAAAAAAATTTATTTAATTTCAAAAATTTATTTCATCTTCAGGTGCATAATTTTACAACGTCCTGATTGGTATATAAACGACACTGCTCCGCGCCAGAAATGCACAAAAGAAGCGAGAGAGAAGCAACGAAATAAAATCCGAACAAACTTTTTCGATACCACACCGCAAAGCGCACATATCGCTTGCAATAACCGATCTGGCGAATGCAAATGAACGTCAAGAGAAACGCGCGGCTGTGGCAGTAGCATTCGCGAGCACATTTACCGGTCTATCGACATCATCGTCATGTGCGCGTAAGCTCAGAAGGTCTTTAGCCCGGTGAAACTACACGCGCACGCCGCCTTAATTAACTCTCTCGATGCTCAACTCAGAGAGAGAGAGAGAGAGAGAGAGAGAGAGAGAGAGAGAGAAGCTCGTTTGCACGCTTGCGATTACAGCAGAAACGAAGAGAGGAGCAGGGAGCGAGGGAAGAGTCTCGAAATGTATATGTGTGTGTCTGTGTGTTTATATATATAGTGTGCGCGAGCGCGGCGCGCGCTTGTGTCTCTGGGTGGCCGCGGCGAATTCCAGTTTCTCGATAATTGGTCCAAGTGTTTCAACACCCGGTCCCCGGCGCGCCGAATACGAATGTATATGAGCGCGGATAATCTACGCCACGACGGCGGTAGCCTATATATTAGCTGCGGGGCTCCTTTCAAAGTGGCCGCGGCGAGTATCTCTTTCTCTCTGTCTCTCTCTCTTTTTCGATGAGGACGCGAGAAAGAGGGAAAAAGAAGGAGCGCGCAATAGCCGTTCGATAGCGACGAGCGACACCGGGAATCGACGCCTTCGTTGCGGCTTTCTCGGTGGTATATACACACACACATATGTATATATATATATATATATATATATATAGGTATGAGTGAGTGCGTGAATCGAACGTGCGAGTGTATACTTATATACTTGGATACACGTTGGATGGAGTATACGAGTTTATTGAGAAAGAGGGATATTGAGCTGGTTATTTCGAGATTGCGAGGTTTAGTGCTCTTGTTGGAGTTCAAGGTTGAATGCGATTTTTATGACGACTATTCCTATTACCATTAATTCAATCAACTTTTCGTATTTATAGTAATTTTCTATAAGTAAAATTCTGAAAGGTTTTTGCAATAAACTACAACGAGGAGACTATTATTTTATTTATTTATAGAGGTATCTTAATTATTGACTATTATCCATAATATAGTAGGGTAAGTATAACTGGTATCAACTCTGCGAATCATGATGTATTTCACCATTTCACTATATGCCTACTACATGAGGATTCATCAAATACGCAGGTGTGCTGGTGAAATATTCTTATTAGAGAAATCCACTATATATAGAGATATTGCATTAATACTAGCTTTGTCCGCTAGGCGGCAACCCAGTTTTTAGTAACCTTCAAGCGGCCAAACGACCTGTCGGTTAGTATATAAGAAAATTTGAGAGGATAGCTGGCGTACTGCTTCGGCAGTACATATACTAAAATTGGAACGATACAGAGAAGATTAGCATGGCCCCTGCGCAAGGATGACACGCAAAATCGTGAAGCGTTCCACATTTTTTGCAACTTTAAGAAATCATTTTGAATCTTTTTTTTTAACAGTTATTCTATATATTTTATTTTCTTAATTATGATATTCTCTGAAATTGAATGAATATTCTTAGTGAATTAACTTATAAAGAAGAACTTTTTAAGGTATTGTACGGGCAATTGTTATTTAAGACTTACTGCTCCGAAATTCCATAACATCATATTTTGTAAATAAATATTATTTCACTTGTTGTACAAGTAAAGAATATATCGTATAATACAACAAAGTAAAGCATTACCGGTTCAACGTTAAACTCGCGGAAACGTTTATATATTTTGCCTTCATCGCTGCCTCCAAGCCTTACTAAAACACTTATAGTAATAAATTAACTGATACAATTTGACTTCCTGAAAAATAAACGTTGATAAAAAATGATAACATGTCAATAAATTACTAACTATTCATGCTATAAAATATTCTTCATAAAACTTGACCAAACTCGCAGCTTTATCCAAAATCTTTACGAGTGGCCGAAACTTTCCCGTCAATGAAAATTCGCCCATAACCTATAAAACTATAAGCCATCAAATACGAATAAATCTCTGCTTTACTCAAATCACGATCGCCGCACTCTCCCCTACCGAAAAATCTTTTCCCCATTCCCCCGATAGAAAAGTATCATCAGCATCGAGCACTTAATCTCAATCTTAATTCCAAACCACAGCGAAACGAATCTCGAAAAAGCAGCAGTAGCATACTTACAACAAGACACTATGCACAAATCCACGCGATCGCGTCATATCCCGCGAGGCGTTACTATAATATACGAAGCGCATGGCTACATGCACTCTTCTCCCGTTCTATAGCTGACTCATCTCCACCCCTCGTATGCCTTATCGCATCCATCTACATCTCCATCCACCCCCCTTTTCCCGCGCATTTGCCTCGCTTCGGTTACTCTCCGAGGGAGAACGAGAGCAAGTGAGAGAGAGAATATCTGACCGCGCGCGCGCGCGCGTGCGTTTATTCGTTTGTGAAATTAGTGCTGGTTTTGTCGTGTTTAGAAGCGGGGGGGGAGTTGAGGAAGAGATCGGCCTGGCTCCGACTGGCGTGTTCGAGAGGAAAACGGCTCTGACAGAGCCAGAAACTCGAGGCGTATAGCAGGGTGGTGGTGAGGGGGAGTGCGGACGACTGCGCGCGAGAGTTTCTTGAGGGAGAGTGGTTGGGTGCGACGTGCGGAGGTCGAGGGGGAGGTTGCCACTACTGCGCTTCAGCGTGCTGCGAATTTGTCGAACTCGAAGATAGAGTTGAAATGGTTTTTTTATCGTTTGGGTTGAAGGAAATTTTAATTGAGTTTTGGCAAAAGGATATATAATAATAAGAATTCATTGAAAAATTATTAGATAAAAGTAGTACGATCAAGTTAACGATAAAATACTGGAAATCCCCGTATAAAAATCAATTCTGTTGGCTACATATTGGTAATATATTGAAAAATATTATTATCAATATATCAGTAACTTAGCGCTAATAACTAGTGCTATACTATTGGCCATTTGCTTCAAGTGTTCTCAGCAATGCATTGCCGATACTGTTAGAATTGCATAGCGTCGATATGTTGCCACCACATTGCTAATAAATACACATGTATACACAAATTATGGTTCTAATTTATTTTTTTGCTGCAAATTTATAATAAAGAAGTTTTAAAGCATTATTATGCACGATAATTATAAGATTTTCAACAAATAGAAGTTAAAATTCTAATTTGCGTATTCATATGTATTGTCAAGAGGCTCAGCTGCTCGAGTGTGCATCCGATCCCTAAGGTGTCAGCATAACGATAAGCATAAGATATGTACCCGAGGCCTTTGAGTTATCTTCGCGACATTAGTTCAGTTGGTAAAGGGTCGAATTAGAATCTGCTGGTCTGTGTGTTCAAGTCCTGGCTGCCGCATATTTTTTTACGCAACTTATTCATTTCATTCGCTCACCTTCTTCTCGCACGTAACAGTATAATTATTATTATCAATGTAGTGGCAATATATCACTGTTATTTTAGTGCTATAGTTTATTAAACATATTGGAAATATATTTCTTAGTACTTCTAAAGATCATTCTCTCCAACAGAATTGGCACTATGTGTTGCCAATATGATAGTAACAACATTTTCCAAAATATTACCAATCAGTGGGCAACAGAATTAATTTTCAACGCGGGATAGAAACGACGTACTATTTTCATCATATAGCTATTCACCATAAACCTCTAACAATTTAACCACATCCCATTTAGTAAAGTTTACAGGCGAAAGGTCACACGATCTGACGCTTTCGACGATCCCTTCCTTTATTCTCCATATATAAGCAACCCAACGAAACCAAATCAGCGCATCCTTTTGGCAAACACGCCAACACCACTGCCTCTTCCACGCGAGCGCTCGTCTCGGATCGTCTCTCTCTCTCTGTCGCACCCATACAACGAAACGCGCGGGCGAGAAATCAACGGATTATCCGATTAAGCTCGACGAAGCGCGCGGCCGCGTACGCGCGCGCCTTCCAATTCTCCCAATTAAGCTTTCGCACTTTTTGATGACACGAAAGCATCGTCGCGCCCTGTAGATTGGATTAGGACTCGCTCTGGCGCGACGATTCATCCGGAGTTGGTGCAGGCAAGTCTATAGGTTGCTGCTACTGCTGCTTGTGTAATTTTCGGGGGGTGCGGAATGGTTTGCCGAGTCAGGTGATTATTTCGAAGCAGGGCTGATTGTGCGATGGTGAATCGAGGTCTATCGTTGCGAATTTAATTGTTTCGTGAAAATTTAAGAGGTGTAGAGAGTAACACAGTATTTAGTAAAATATAATATTACCTTGTCGTACAAGTATTTAAAATTCCTTGCCAATAACTATACGAAATAAAAATCGTTCAGCTCGAAAGTGACGTTTTTTTAAATATTTCCAACATCGATCACCCAATAGAGCTGTCAGTGTCATCCCCTTTACTTCCATCGACGACGATCCATCTCCTTCGTCATCGTCTCTCCGCACGCAAAATATCGCTAATCATCGCACGAGACATCCGTAGCAGTGCAGCATCGCTCGCGGCGCTCGAGCTTCTCGCTCATAGCCGCGTCATCACCAGTTTCCTCTCTCGTCTCGTTCCTCCAGAAAGCAGCGTGACGGCAGTCCGTCGCTCACGGACAGGTGAAGAGAGAAAGAGAGAGAGAGAGAAAAAAGGAAGCGCACGCGTGTGTGCACTGCTGCTGCTGCTGCTGCTAACGATTCCTCGCGTTTTTGCCGCAAGCGAGTCAGAGAGCGCGAGCGACTGTCCGCGTGCGCGATGTTTCACTCAGCGCTGTATACTGGTGCAGGCAGACATGGCTGTGTATATATACTTGACAGTGCACAGTTTTCAAGCCTTGGTTCTCTTGTTTTGCTGCGTGCTGTGAGATTTGTGCTGATGTAGATGGCTGCAGATTTTTGAGTTTTAAAAGAACTTTAAAATGTTGATGTGTGGTGAGTCGAAAAGATCAGTATAGTGTTTCATAGAACACACAGATAGATTGCAGTTGATGTATCTAGCTTTTTAGTTATGTAAAAGTAAAGTGGTTCATTATGAAACACTAATGGTTGAGTATACAATTAGTCCCACAAATATTATACTGATTATGTAGAATTCAGATGTATTTAAAAAGAATAGTACATAAGAATAGTAAGATAGGGTAATTACTCAATTTTATTCTTAATTTTACTGTTTGTGAGTTACACTGTGTAATTATTTCATTTAAGTGCAAACACATACGAAAATATTAACAATAAATTATATTATTACGAAAATTAATATTAGCAAACCACATATTCTTATCTTTTGAAGCAATGATGCAGGATACACTTGCAAGGCGAAAAGTTAATTTACTTATTATAATAATGTATATAGAATTGCTGATTTAATGTTAGTGTGTTTAATATAATCTAGCTGCAATTATAATTTCATTAATTTACAATACATTTACCTAAATTGTTTACTAGATACAGATTTCGATGCGGTGAATTTGTTTCTATTATTATAGATCGTCAGATCGCAATAGCTCAATGATACACATATGAACAAAACAAATATTAAGCTACTTAAATTTACAATACAATATACAATTCAACCAATAGATGATTTCCTAGGTCTTCTAGTATAATGTAATCAAATGGCAAATGCCGAAGTGATGTTTTCATTAATTTATAACAAAATTTTACGATAAAAATTTTTTACAATTCTTAATTTAACTGTAATATCGATACTTTTTGATCATTCTTTATATTAAAAAAAGTTACCTCCACACTTTAATAAATAACAATTATTTTATATGTCCCACTACAATAAAATAAAATATAATGTATATCCTTTATAAGTACATAAACCTTAATAATCATTTACTCCAGTTCATATAAGACTTGAAAACGTATTCAACCTCCTCACCTGCTATAGAGCCACCAAAAAACCTCCGCGCAAATCTTCCAGCGAAGAGTGTAAACTCGAAACGTAAAAGGCTCATCACTCCTTCCTACAGCCAAGAAAAAAGTAGTAGCATCAGAAAGGCCCTTTACCAGAACGGACCTCCTCATCCTCCTCCTTCTTCCTATATCTTTCTCCAGTCTGGCGAAAAACTGGAATGTTACGTGCCTCGACGCCTCTAACAAAGCTTTCTTTCTCTCTCTCTCTCTTCGTTTCCATCACACATACATATACACACCGAGTATCATATTATTCCGCGTATAGACCGAATGACGTGCGCTGCAACACCTGCAGTATATAGCCGCCCTGATGATTTCGCGACAGGAATTCGAGGTTTCCGTATTCGATCCACAACACGGAGTGAGAGAACTGAGAAAACGTGATTGTTACCTCTCTCTACGGAGCCGACGAGTTTTCTTGCGCCCCGCGCGTGTTTTGCGCTTTTACGGACGTGTCAACTTGTTACAGTATCGCGTGAGTATGCGTGCGCAGTGTATATAGAGTGAGACGGACGCCCGATGTCGAGCGATCTTGTTTAGCGACGAGGTGATTTTCTTGCCTCCAGGATATCTGGCGTTCCTTGAATTTCATTAAAATGCTGCGAATTATTTCGTTTTAACAAAACGGTATCTGATTTTCAAAAACTTCTGGATGTATTGTACACGAATTATTGTTGTCGAAGAAATAGTATAGTAATTCAATGTGATAACTTATGCTATAGGGATCATTTTATTCATTCATTTTCCGTATAGTATATAGAAAGCATACGATCAAACTTAACCATTACTTTACACGAGCTAGTATCAACCGTTCTCCTATTTGGTTAGTTCTCTTATTCTCAAATCAGATACCGAATTGATAAATATATACAGCGGCATAATTTTACCACACAACCTCTGATTATCCGTGAGACCCCGAGAGGAGACGAAAAAGGCGTGCGTATATACACACAACCTTCGCGCGTTGCTGATTAAGCTCTTAAGACTAATGAGAAAATCACCTTCATCGACAACAAAACGGGGAACACTAACGTGCGAAGGAGAAATTTCCGATCGATACTATATATACACACACACACATACGTGCGACCACTCATATACACGTTTATATATATATATATATATGCCAACCGACAATTTTCATTTTTCACCGGCAGTTATAATATCAGGTGCGATCGAAGCCGCAGCTCGAGCGCACAGTGAGAGAGTGAGAGAGAGAGAGAGAGAGGGAGGGCCAATTAAGCGTACGCTCGGTTACTCGTGCGATCGAGGAAGCAGCGAAGACAGCTGCGATTAATGCCCGTCTCTCGTTTCCCTTTTTTCAAAAAGAATTCCTTCACGCGCAGCGCTCCGTTTTCACTCCGCACGCGCGAAATTACACGCACGCGACGAGCCTTATGTACTCACACGCGAGTTGGTATATATATATAAGTGTGAGACGGCCAAGGCTACATAGCAGTAGCAGCGTTGTATGGAGAGATGTTTTTCACACCTCGTGGTGAGAGCGTATATAGAGTGTCGATGGTCTTTTTACCCTTACGCGTAGTTATATTACTCGATTTTTCGATGGTAAGCGTCGTCGGTGTGCTCGATGGTTGTAAATTATGGTTAATGATGATTGTAGACTGGCTCTCGCGAAGTCTATTTTTCCAATTTAACTGTTGTAATATAGTGATCACGAGCGGAGAACATGTTTGTTTTCTTAATATGTGTTTTCCATATTTTTCAGCGTATCGGTGTTGGTGAGTAAAATGAGAGGAGAGAACTGAAGGTTGTTTATGCGAATATAGCTTGTTAATTTGAAATAAAATCGAAAAAAATATATTAATGCCGGTGTATACCTTGATCAAAAACGTATATATCTTATAGAACCTTGACAATTAAATATCCGGATAAAGAAAAAGAGTACAATCGCATACAGAGAAACTCTTATAATTTGTTTCGGAACGCGCCCGCATTTTTTAATTGAATAGAAAACTAAATGAAATTAAAATGAAAAAAGTATTGTGTCATTAAAATTATTTATGAAAATATTTATTATTTATACATGAGTACACAATTTAAGTGTAAAAATAAACGCACCTCATTAATTACATAAAATTTAAAATCATAAATATTTAACACTTTAAGGATCATACAGCGCATATACATAATTCATATATTTAAAAAAAAAGTTACTTATTTTTAGTATGACAAGAAAATATTATAATGTTATGCTTTTATTAATGGCACTATACTAAAACTTGTAATATAAGTCTCACTTACAAAGTTATATTACTGTTGGACCAAACTACAGTACCTAAGCTACCCTATCCAAACATCTGTGTACAATTGTATTTGAATCCTATTTATACCTGCCTCATAAATCCGATCCTAATCCTATAAGAATGTACAATGCCCACTTGACTCTAAATTAACCTAATTACAGTTCCATCAACTTGCAGTCAACTAATCCCTCATAATCCCAATGACAAACTCTGATCCACCTAATAGATTATCCCTCTCTAATTAGCCAGCGTGACTTTTCCACGTACTTATATACCTGTCCCCCACCTTTTACTCTCTGCTGTCTTTCCGCATGTCTCTCAACGTCTTCCGATTTCTCGGCTCTCCAAGAAACATCTGTGTGCGTGTACTATACACCTGTTTTGCACCGTGTGACGTTTAAATATACATATACATGTATATAGAGACCGTTTTGCCGCCGTTCGCCCGCATCGTTTGCTCCTTCACATTTATATATATATATATATATATATTTGTACGCGAGTGGAATTCTTTTTTTTTTTCGTTTTGCCCTCGCTTCCTTCGAGAACTAGACGACAGTTGTCGCCCGCGCTTCTTCGGTCTATTGCTACTGGGCGCTGTGCTTTTGCACCTGCTGCCTGTATGTATACGTGTGCAAGTTATATATCGGAAAGGAAAACGATGTTTGTGTGGTGTAGATCTTTTTTTTTCTAGTGCGAGTTTAAGTTTTACAGCTGATGAGCAGTTAAATTAATGCTTTGTTTATTATTAGCTAGTACATTGTTGTATTCAGTGATTCGAATAAAAATGAGATTTATTTTATTAAATCTTGTACATTATGTACTTCTAAAATTAATAAGAAATGGAAGAATTTGAGAAGAACAGATTGGTGTCTTTTTATTGCTGTGCAATTTTGTACTCTCCATTTTTCTACATTGTAATATAAAAGGTCTTTTATAAAATTCACAATGATTAAACTTGAAAAAAAAGAAAATCCCCAATTAACAATTTTTTTTGGAATTATAGTTATGTATCGTTCTACATTAAATAATAAACAAACAAAATTATTATCTATTTACATAATACAACAAAAAGAGTACATTCTTACAAAACGCTCCGCTATTCCATCACAGAATTTTCACTAAATCCTCAACACCGTGTTCGACACATCCCATCGCATGTCTACACCGCGTGTCGTAAACGCTTTCAAGCCACAATGATACATTTAAAGACCCAGACAATCGCATCAGTACAACCCAACCACATAAAGCAACGCTACACACACACACACTCACACACATATCGCAGCGGCAATTAAATCTCCGTCTCGTTTTAGAAAGTCGCGGAAGCCGACGTTTAAGCCGTGCGCGCCAAATAAAAACACGCGCGCAGATTACACCTGCTATATAGCTATAGAACGAGCTGTGATTCCCTTGCAACAATCGCTACTACTACTACTACTACAACTACAACTGCGCGAAAGTCTCAACTCACCGACGCAAGTTGGTCCCACGCTGTGCGTAATCGCGCGCACGCCCGCGTAAATACACCAGAACGCGATCCAGTTGTATTATACTGTGATGTGTATGCGCGTATAGCGCGAATGATATCATCGCGAGCATTAGCGAGTCTACACAAGAGAGAGAGAGAGAGAAAAAGTCGCGAGAGTCTGTCCTTTCTTGGACGCGCGCGCGCGCCTCGGTTTGTCACGTCTTATAGTCTTTTTCCTTCTTTTTCTTTAGCTTTCGTGGTCTTTTCCTTCCCCACCGTCCGCGCGCGATAATAGCTATACAGTGACGCGCACGAGGCCGAGCAGTGCAGAAATCGTCGCCCGTGCGCGCGGATTGCCGACTTGATTTGCCCTTGTGCCAATGATAGCAGTGGTGATTTGTTGTGACTGAGAGTGAGAGAGAGAATTGAGCGGTTGAATGATGTTGGGAGGATTGAGTTATTGGTATTGCAATTGTTTTCCTCGTTTTTTTTATTCTGATGCTATGTTTTTATTCAATGTTTTTTTTCTTCGTTCTAAATAACTCGCAAGGTATTTATTTGATTGATTAAAAATTAATTAAAGTTTTGGTGATGAAATTTAAATACAAATGTATCTAAGAGAAAACAAAAATATTGTGATAAATTTTTGATCGATGAGTAGTGATCTTATAAATCAGATAATATTCTTATTTCTTCTTATAATATATAAAAAAAATTCGTGAATCAAAAATATTTGTAGAACAATATGAAAAAATGAGTATTTTTCTACAATTTAATTTCAATAAGAATATTTAAAAAAAATTCTTAATGTTTTACTAATTGTGCCATATTACATTTTAAAATGCACAAAACTTAGCTTATTCATTTTTCCTGGTTCCTAAATAACTAACAAAACCGAGAATAAAATTCAATATCCAATTCCTTTTTCGTCGAGCTACCAACAACCATTAAAAATTACATCTCAAAAGGCAATAATCACCTCCTCCCCTCTCTCTCTCTCTCTCCGAGTCATCCGAAAAAAGTCCATCCAATTACACGAGTTATACACACAGAAGTGCGAGCATACACTCTCTTTCTCTCTCTCTCTCTCTCTTTCTCTCGCACACACCGCAGGCGTAGACGCAAAAGAAGCGTCGCCGTATAGCGCCACCACGGGCATAAATTCAGCGGCCAACAAAGTCTCTGTGTATGTATGTGTGTGTGTGTGTGTGTGTGTGTATACGTGTGCGCGCACTCAGGCGCTTACTGCCTTCCCAGGACGATTAAAAGCGCTCGCTCACTCGCTCGCTCTCGCACCAGGTCGTCAATCAGCGGCGAATTCTCTCTTTCTTGCGCGTCGCGCGGCGATATTTTTCCGAGCTGAGAAAACATACTGCGCTAGCGAAAATTTATGGTCCTCGACTGGCCAGCAGCACACTTTTGAGCCGCGCAAGAGAGAGAGAGAGAGAGTAAGAGACGAGACGATGTCGCTTCGCGCGCGCGTGTGTGTGTGAGAAATAGCGCGACCTGGTTAGCGAGATCGCGGCCGATCTTTATTGAATATTTATCGGCGGATGGGATGTTTTTTGCGCCACGCTTGAGTTATGTTTATTTTGCGTTGGCGAGGAGTTGTTATTTTTTTTCTCTCTTTCTCTCTTAGATGGGATATAGAAAGAGAAGAGAGTGTGTTTTTAATTGGCTTGTTGTATACATGGGATTTTTTTGTCATTCGACTGGAGCTGCGAACAAGAAATAAACACACAGTGTATTTAATCGTAAAAGGAGATCTTTTATGTGTCTACGTAATCGAAGTATTGTAAAAAAAAAAATTTTAAATTAATATACTTGATATCTATTGTCACCATGTGTGCGTGTGCAAGACAAGATTATATGCAAAGATAAAGCTATGACAGTTGTAGATGTATCTTTCTCGTTCAAATTATTTGTTCGATTCAATTTTGAAAAACACCATTTTTTAGAAAGCCGAAATGTTCTAAAAAAATTTTGTTATTTTCGTAAAATGAAAACATTAAATTCATTCCAATAAATTTTATCATATATGTTTTATTTAAGACGAAAAATTTCAATCTCACGCAATTTCTCTATTTCTCCGCGCAGCACGACATTATATATATATATATATATATATATATATGTACGCGCACACATAGCCACATTCATCCCCACACGTATACGTTTAGCGAAGGACTTTCTCGTAACAAAGCGCAAGAAATAGGAAAGGTCCTTACTCAGCTACCCGGCTTCGATTTACGAGATGCGAGTCGCCGCTTCTATTCGCACCGAGCATTAGAAGATTGAAACGGCGCTAGAGAGAAAGAGAGAGAAGCGAACGACTTTTATCGGGCACGTATGTATGTATGTATGTGTATAGAGTACGTTGCAACCCTGCACGACTTTTTCGCGCAGCATCGCGGCGCTACTTTATGTAACGCGCGTGGTCGTTCCTTATTTTTACCTCCGCGCGCGACTGCACAGCAGCTTATAGCAGCGCTGCACCGTCTGAGTTAAGGACTCGCAACGATGGTCACGTACGCGCTTTAGAGGCGAATTCGCTTTTTAAGGAGGCGAGGCGAGTTCTCTCTCTCTCTCTCTCTCTTTCTCTCTTGTTTTTCCTTCTCGTGATTTCGCGTTAATAAATTAGCGCTGCGCCAGGCGACTGTTCTTGCCGCCGTTTGATAGGCCTGTTTAAGGAGCGCGACGACAACGAGCGAGCCGCTCGCCAAGCGAATAAGGTGCCTAAGTTATGGCCTCTCTGCAGCTTCGGGATTTTATTGTTCAAATGGTTGTATGAAATTTCGCTTTCGAGAATATTATTGTTGGACGTGATGCGAATAATTCAGGAGATTAAACGTAAGTGCGTATTGTTCAAAACATTTTATTTTAACTATATGCGATGTTTGCGAAGAATGGTTTCTCAGGTATATTTAATATAGAATATTACATTGAAAAAATTTCCTTTGTTTAAATTATTTAATACGCAACACGTTTTTGTATAGTAATAAAGATTTTTATTACTTCGCAAATCATGTTTATTAAATGCACATACCTTCAATTTCAATACAATTAATTAAAATAATTTTTTTTTTTTGTGAAAACAAAATAAAAATCATTAAAGTATATAATCATTAATAGTATTTATAATTTTTTAAGAAATGGCAAAAAATGTGGAACGCTTCACGATTTTGCGTGTCATCCTTGCGCAGGGGCCATGCTAATCTTCTCTGTATCGTTCCAATTTTAGTATATGTACTGCCGAAGCAGTACGCCAGCTATCCTCTCAAATTTTCTTATATACTAACCGACAGGTCGTTTGGCCGCTTGAAGGTTACTAAAAACTGGGTTGCCGCCTAGCGGACAAAGCTAGTATTAATGCAATATCCCTATATATAGTGGATTTCTCTTAGAAAATTTGACCTGTAGATTCATCATCTGTTGTTTGTGTTTATGCACCGTAATTTTTATAATAATGGGCGTGGTCAAATAAATCACAACTTAATACTTTGAATTAGTATATATAAGCATACAATACAGTATCGTGTTTTATAAAATCGCGTAATACCAAAAATTCGTACAGTCAATACAAAAAACCTTACGTATTATATACGTATGTTCCAACTACCCCGACCTACAAAAAGCTGTTCTACTACTCTACTTTGCAAAAACTACAATTCGCTTGGCAAACAAAACGAAGCATAAAGCTGCAAGCTTTTTACTGCAGAAAAAAATGTGCACGAAACCTTCTTTCTAGCGGGCGCGGCACACAAAGGCGAGAATGAAAAATCGAGCGAAGAAACTCGCTGCTCCATGAGCAAGGAAAAAAGGAAAACAGAGCTGCGCGCGAGTATAGTCCTCGGAGTTGTTGCTGCGTTGCAGTGGTAGCGAGAGAAGCCGGTAATCAGCCGTCGGAGGCGCACCAACGGGGAATTGAGACGTGAGACGTCGTTGTCGCTGTTGTTGTCTTGTTGCTTCGTATATAGCGGCGTGGAAAACTGTATACGTATAAACATGTATGGGTATAGGTGCGCAATCGAGGTGGCCTTTGTCGCGCGTGATGGTGCGTCTTAACACAGTATGAGTTGGGAAGATAAGTGTAAGGGAACATATATGTGAATTTTCGGCTTTTGCTAAATTGAAAAAGGGAAAAGAGATTGAAGGACGATGAGTGGAAGTGTATTTGAAATTAGATGGTCTGCTTAATTTTGAAAAATGTTGATGGATACGGTTGTGAGTGATTTGAATTTATTTTAGTTTTAATTTTGTGTATATAAGTGTCGAATATTTACGACCAATTTCTCTTAATTTTATTATCAGTGAATTATTATATCAGCTTTAGTATATTACGCACAGATATAATGAATACCAATACCAATCGGACAAAATTCCATAGTAACCAGATAAATGCGAAATATTAATTTTAAATCTTTTTAATAGCAATAATAGAAGTCTCTAAACTGTCAATATTGTGCAACTCTTTTATTGCTTCACCTGAAATCGTAAAATCAATAAAAATTAAAACCACTTACTTTCGCATTTCAGTACAATAAAAAAAAAAATGCTACCGAATTTGAAAAATATCAATGATAAATGTTATTTTCGAATAAATGAATTACCCTTTCTAACTCATAAAGCTTTTAACATTATTCGTTTATAAAGCGCCCAATAAAAAACTACCGCTCACCTATACGAACTACTTCTTCAAAAATGCCACCTAATTACGAAGACAAGCCACTCTCGACTCACCGAAAAGCCATATTCACCCAATAAAAGCCTCACTCTTCTCAGCGGCCACACGGAAAAAACATACACACACACACACACATTCTGAAACAACCACGAGGCAACCGAGTAGTATATATACCCGTATACCCGCGCATCCGCATCATGTAAAGAAACGCGGGAACATCTCCGCACGGCGCAGGTGCCGCTAACCGATACCCACCTCTATATATATATAGAAAGAACTCGCCCTGCTCTTAACTTTATTTTCCTGCCGCCGTCTGTCTCTTATCTCGGGCGCGGCGAAAACGAGCGGGCCTCCGAGTTTAAACGACCTGCTGCCACCGGATCTCGCGCCGCTATCAGATTCGGTAGCGCGCGTGTGCTCAGGCCCCTTCTTCCTTCTCTTTCTCTCTTTATGTATATATATATATAAATGTAGGTTTTCGAGCGGCACTAATCTCCGTGACCGAGCCGCTCTTTTCACGATTATCGCCTCTCTTCAAGCTCTTCTCTCTCTCTCTCTCTCTCTTTCTTTTTTTTGTCGGGAGATCTCGTTAGAAGGTGCGGCGGTACTAGAGCGCTCGCGACAGGTATATATATCTATAGTAAGGCGATAATCACGTACTTTTAAGTGGACATTTTCTCTTATGGGAGTGCTGACTGATTGACTGGTTGGTCTTGAGAAAAAGGGATTTCTTTGGATCTTGTTTGAGTATGGACGGACAAAAGGTCGTTTAGAGAAGTTGAATAGTTTTAAGTAGAAATTAATTTGGGATTATTTTGTCACAGAGTTGAGGCTCGGATAATAAAAGAACTCGAGTATATATGCTATTTAAAAATACGTTGTATTTTTATTCGAATTCTTTTATTACAATAAATTAAAGTATATACATTTTGATATATCGAAACAAGAACTTATATAGCTTTAGCATATAAATAATTATTGTATATAATTGCAACCGATATATTACAAGCTCCTGAGTCATATATACATTTCCCAACATGAGAACCATGTACAGGTGTATAATTCATTTCGAAATTTGAACGAAACATTATATTTCAGCAAAATAACAATTTATTTCATTAAACCTCAGTAAAACAACCAATTTATCTTATTTACTCAAAAAAGCGCAACCATGTTAAATTATACAGCAACGGGTCTGCTATATATATATGTATATACATTTACGCACATACTTTCAGCTTTATAATTTCAGTTTACAAATTAAATCTCCGATAAGCCTTACAAACCTGTAATCAATTTATGACACACGTATCGATAATCCACGCGCGAGTCGTCAACACGTATTGATCGACACCCAGTAACAATAAAACCATCATCTTTAAGAGACTTGCTGAAAGTAGGCTCTGAACGAACCGTACACGACAGCCGAAAATTGTCTATAAGTATATACACACACGTATACAGACACGTGGAGCAAAGCCGGTGTGGCCAGTTACGGAGGGAGCGCAATAAAATAGAGAAGGAGAGCGAGAAACGATCGGCGGCGTACATCTGTAGTCCGACGCCGCCGCTACGCGGCCGCAGGTGCCGGTATGTGTGTGTGCTCGCCGGAACGGGCCTCGTTATTTATTGATTTACTTAATTTGCCGAAAGACAGAATGCGCGCGCGCGTGTGTGTGTGTATGTAAGTCGCTTTCCCTGTCTTCCCCTCTCTTTCTCTCTCTCTTCCTTCTTTCTCTCTGATTAAAAGACGTTACGGACGCCTTCCGTGGCGGCGGCAGCGGTTCTCTTCCATATTTTAATGCTTAATAGCTCTCGCCTTTAACGGCACACGCTCGCAGGCTTATTATAATTGCGCGCGAGCGCGGGGTCCACAAGCCGACGCCGCCGCCGCCGCGTGAGAAAAGGTTGTTGTACGTATGAAGGATGACCCGTCGTTTCGGGGTCTTTTTTTCTCGATCGTTTCGATGCCTGCTTTTTGACTTCACTTTTTCTTTTTAACGTTTTCGGAGCGTTTCGAGGATTATTTCGCGCGTGGTTAAGTTTTGGAGAATCGTTCGCTTTATGGATGTGTTAATTGATTTGGCCGGAAGTCGATGATCTTATTATTTGGAGGTGAATAAATTATACGATTGTGATGTATTGTTTCCTGAGGTTTTTTTAATTTTTATATATTAGTGGACAGAACGGTATTTAATTTTAACAAAATTTTGTGCTTTAGCTTTGGTAGAAATTAAATTAAAATTATTGTATTTATGTGTATATAAAATCATAAACTGCAGAAAAAGTTTAGGTGATGACGCTTTCTAACCACAAGTTACACGACTATGATATGACGTTTATGTTTTATCAAATTTAATCCTTTTATGAGTGTAATAAAAGTGAAATAGTATTCGCAATACTGGAATCATCTAAAAATATAATTTTTAATACATAAAATAGATATTTATCACTATAATAGTATTTATATAAATGTTCAGAATTTTATCAATAAATATGTGAAATAAACATATCACATCTTCACAAATCAGGTATATTTATATGAAAACGTAAATTTTAAGAATATATTATTTTTTTCGATTTCAATAAGCGGTATTTATTCACCAAATAAAACATCCAATATTTCACATTTTCCCAAATACATCTTATCCAACAGCAGAATCCAAAACTTACGTCGATCCAGCTGCCAGTGTATAATGTAAACTTTGCGCCTTATTAACCTAACACGCGTGCGCGTATGCAAATGATGAAATATGAGTTAATGAGCGGTGTCAGACGATATAGAGACCAAATTTCAAACGACTATCGAGCAGCGCCCATTTAGAAATTCGCCGAATGAAGCGCCTCGTTGAAATCGTATAAATTAGAAGGCTCAACTTTGGGAAAGATCTTTAAAATACGTTCACACCTCGTGTCTTTTGAGAACTTCCGTGATCTATGGATTGATAACGATCTTGTGCGTCGGTGAATTTAAAATTGACGCGGAAAGATAGCTAAACAACTTTGCTGTGAAAAAAAAAATTGTGTAACGCTACCAAGTTAGGATTTTATTTCGGATGGAACTGCACATGACTATTCCATATGTTAATACAAAATTATTTTTTTCAATATTGAACTACAAGTCATTAAATTCAAAATTTGTATTATTCCAATCAATAAAAATGTATATGTAATTAAAGTATTAAATATAGAGTTATTGAAAAGAATACAAAATAATTATTACATTTGAGAGAAAAACAGCAACGAATATAAAATACTTCAGAATTTTATGTGTCATCTACGTGCGCGGGTCATGATAATCTTTTTTTTATCGTTGGATTTTCCGTATTTAGTAATACACCAACCCTGATAGAAATCGATTCCATTATTTACCTAATAAATAGCTACTTTCTCCAATAATTGCTAAAAACTAGACACTTTTCTTGGCCATTTATATCTATCAATGAAACGATTTTTTCGGTCATATTCTCCATTTAATAGACTGAATAAAAGATTCAGTTTTTTCACAAATTTACATTAGCTTATTTATGATTATTTAAAAGATATTAAAGTTGGCCAGTTTTTTTTACTTAGGACATGGCTAATAAGAGGCTTACTATTATGACGAGGAGTGAGAGAGACAAAATGAAACGGAAAAATCATTGTTTTCGTTTGTATCACCTGAAGCAGTACTATAAATGAATTATACAGTGCAGTAATTTGTATTTACATTTTATTTGGCTGCCTTCTTTTAATGTTTGTTTTTAAATATATGACCTAATGACAGAGAAAATTTAGTAGAAGTATTTTCAGGTTATGTTATTTCCATTAAATAGAGAATATGACAGAAAAAATCGTTTCATCTCTACCTAGAAATTAACTATTTTTATTAGCTATTTATTATTTTCCTGCCACTTTCCGATAGAGAAATTTCTACCAGGGAAGCAGTCTCTTAAATTTTCTTATATAAGAACCGAAAGGTCACTTGACTATATAATGGAGTTTTACTCAAAGCTTTTTTACCACCTAATAGCGAAACGCGTGATTATTACGGAGTTTTTAAAAAGAGACATTTTCCAGTAAGAAAATTTGACCTACGTACCTGGGTTAGTGATACTTTATAATACTTAAAATATATAGCTACTATTTGTACAAGCTGCTAATGTGGCTTATGTTGTAGGTGTGGTAAAAAAAATTATAATTTACAAATTTTTATTACCCTAACTTATTACCCTACTTATAATTCCTACAATATTGAGTATTGTAGTAAGCCATTTGAATAGCTAAATATATAAACATACAATGTATTTTATGTATTGTATATCTCTGTTTTAAGTTACTAGTATTAGTAAAGTAGGCATTGAAATAAATTTAGTTTACGGTGTACTCTGCAGAGGTGATATGTTGCTTTTGTAATGAGATAATTGTTAGAAGTAATTCATTTTCGTAAATATTGGAATACAATAAAATCATGAATAAAAATTTCTACCAACATAATAAAATTTGTGCGATACTGATTTAATTAAGTACATGAAGTGAATACAAATTATTTTCAATAAAACTTTGGAATAATGTTATCAGTTACACAAAAAATATTATTAGCTGATACAGCAATTTAAAGTCTTTAAACTGTACACAGAGTGTGCACAAATAATGTATTAATTTGGAATATACTATTTATTTCAAGATAATTTTAAAAATGGCATGCATGTCATTCAATAAAAAGGACTGTCATCAGTGCATAAATTATATGAATCTTAAGTGATGAGGATCACTAAAAGAACTATGAATATTTTTTGTGTGCTTAGTATTCGTCCCGATTCCTGATCCTACGACAATTATTTTAAATACCGATCCATTAGTTAATGTTTATTCGACCTTGTAAATCCTTAATCGATTTGCTCTATAGTCGTAAGGAAAAAAACTTAAAAAATCTTTACCATTTATCGATGATCTTCGTAAATAATTCTCGCACCCACGCCATTTTAATGCTCAATCTGGAGGTGATGATGCGTCTGCGTGGGTGGCTATTTTCTGGGTAGTCGTTGAGGCAGGTGAAAAATTTATCGAAATCGCACCGCTAATGATATGTTTTTTTCGGCAGGGCAATAAAAACGAAGATTCGATCGACGATTATGCGAATCGAGCCACGAACCTGTGCGTAAATGGCTTGTTTTTGTGGGATTTTGAATAACGGAGCCGTTTATCACCTTATGCAAAAAGTTAATTTAGAAATAATGATTCGAACGGAGAATTGACTACTTAAGTGGGTTGTATTGCTTTCAGTGCGTGGTTGTGTGATTAATGTTTTTGATATTGACTGATTTTAATCATACCAGAGATTTTTTTTTTTAATAAAAACATATTATAATTAAACATAATATCATTTGTTTTATAAACGTCGTAATATTTTATTTCTTTCGACGTAGTTTTTTCGACTATTTTTCATAATAATTTTACGCGAGAAATTTTGAATTTAAAACAAATATAACAGACTATAGTATAATAAGAAGAAGTCTAAATAACAAATGAATCGGAATGAAATTGAACTAAAATCGCGAGAAATAAGAGAAAAGTAACAATTATTTCAACGTCCGAAAGGCATCGACGCATGCAGAAGAAGATTAAAAAATTCGAGAAAAAAAGTAAATTAATCACAAGAGAGAGAAATGGAAAGAAGGACATAAAGGGACATAAAAGCTGGTGCCTTTGAGGTGCCTCAGTCCAACGAGTTCAGGTTCGCGATCATAATTATGGTTTTGACATATGACCACGGATACGTTTATAAAACTAGACGCCCGCGCCACGTACTTATATGCGCCTATATTCGTAGACTCTTTCAACTTTATAAGGACCGTATACCGATATCTGTTTCCCTTTCTCTCTCTTTCTTCTCTTTCATAGTAAATAGATTGAGAAATGAGATAGATTAGGGCATAAAACGTAATATTTTCAACGACTTACAGTCGTAAATTATAAATTTTAACTGTATCTCGTTAAATATTCAAGTCAAGCAGTTCGGCATTTCTTTTTATAACAAAAATCATTTATATCCAATTTTTAACTTTCAAAATTATACATCCAAAACGCTTTAAGTTAATCAATAATTAACCTTAAAAATCAATTACCACCATCAATTGACACTCTCAACAACACAAAACTTACCATCCCCACAAAATCGACTCCTTTCCATCCAACATAAAAAAAAATATCCTTTGCCTAATTAAAAGGAAAAAATGTGTCCCTCGAAATATCCTTTTCTCTCTCCCTCTCCCCATAGAAGCGAACCGCGCAGAAACCGAAAGGAGTGAGAGTATCGCGCGAGAAAGGGCCTTGGGAGGCCCAGCGGGTTCGACACCGCAGGGGGTCGCGGCATGCGCACGCGCGCAACTTTGAAACCCCGAAAAACCAACATCGGCGCCGACAAATAACTACCCACATTATCCCATCTCGCGGAGCTACCATCTCACCATAAGTCCTTTGTGCCGCTGGCTGTGTATATATATGCGCGGTTCTGGCGCCGCCGTCGCTGCTGCTGTCGTCCGTTATATTACCGATTCTTCCGATTCGCGGTTTATGTATATATGTATACTCGTTCCCCTTCGCTGCTTATGCGCCCGGTTCGTTTGCCGATGCGGCTCTCTTTTTATATATGGCGAAGACGAGAGAGGGAGAAACGGGAAAAAGAAAGGTAGATTTTATATAAAAAGTGTGCCGAATGCTTTTGGTACATATTTTTTTTTAACATCCTCCAAGTGTTTCTGATGTACTCTGCTTGAGTGTGCGAAATTCCGTTTTTTCTTCTTTATGTTGATACTGTTGAATACATTTAGTTTACAAAAAATTTATCAGTTATGTTGAAACCAGTTGAATACTAATTTGACCATGATGCTTATATAACACCTGCTATTTACAATGATATTTTTTTTACACATAGCGACATAATCTTCACCGACGACAATCTTGACTTTCTATATATATATATATACATAAAAGAGAATAGCCAATGCATCTGGAGACAAAACGACATCGAAGGAAACGAAGCAAGCGATATATATACAGGGAAGGAGAGAGAATAAGAGAGAGACGCTTGGAATGCACGAAGGGCACAACGCGCGTGCGCTGGCGCGCGCAACGGTTGCGGCAGTACGCAAGCGATCGGCGCGATCGCAAAGATCCTCGAGGCCGATTGTAAATCAAGGCAAATTGATCGCAAATCAGCCGCGTCGCGCTCCCTCCCACGTGCGCCTGCGCATATATAGGTATATATATGCGTATGTAGTGTTTATGAAGCTATATAGATAGAACGTGAGTTAGTTGGTTACGTGGAGTGCATGATATTATAGACGAAAAGATACGCGGATGGTTGATTAAGAGTGGGAAGAACGATGATTGGGTCGGATCGAATGAGAAAGGTTTTTCATAATTATGTTTATATTTTTTGGATAATCTTAGAAATTTAAAAACTAAATAGAACCCATACATTATAACTGTAATTTGATTTATAAAAATTTCACTCAATATCCGTATGAATAAATTATACTGTCCAACAACATCGCTCATAACTTTCCTCATAATGAACCGTAAAATAATATTTTATACTTCTTCGTAAATTTACCGCAGTATGGGCGAAAAATCAGACTAATCATCGCATCCTCTCCGGAAAATCTCATTTATATACGTTTAGACGAAAAATTTTGCAATATGCCATATTCTACAGAGTATATTTTACATTCGCAAACAAACTCGTGTCTCGCAAAAGGAAGTATTTATCGGAACCCGCACATATGTATATACACTATATACAGAGTCTTCACCAACACACACGCATATATATGTTTTTATCGCGACTGCACTCACGCGTTTGCGCCGGTTATGTACATTTTATAACGTATACTCGTACACAGACGAGCGTATAACGCGATGCTTAATTTCTTGCGGCGATATCCTTCGAAGAATTACGATAAAATCTCGCGTAGATTTTTCTGCAGCGCGCCCGCACGACGGAAACACGTGTACGGCATTTTTCTCACAGTTTGTATATAGCGCGCGAGTGTAAGCGCAACGCGCGCGCGCGCGTGAGGCAGCTGCGCGAAAAAGAGGAGTAGTCACGTTTATGATTTTCTGAGTATACGGACGATTTTCAGCGGGGATGCGTAAAGTATCTTATTTCATGGAGATTACGAGGATGGATATATGTGTGTGTGTATATTTATATGTATGCGAGAATTGAATCGCCGACAATTTTGAGGAGGAAGCGGCGTGGTGGTTGAAGTAAACGTGTGCGGTTTATTTATGATAGAAAATAATAGAAAGATGGTAATAAAGTATGGTGAAAATTATTAGGTCTATGGTGAAAATTTTTAAAATAAGTTTAGATGTTGTAGTTCACCTATATTTTCCTCGTTCTATAATTATAATTAAATATTCAAAGAGCTACAAAAATAAAGAAGTCTACAATTCCAACAGTATTCAATATTCCTGCTTTTGAGTTAAATTTATGATTGTTTTTGTCATTATATAGGATGCTCATTGTACCATTTAATTACAAAATTTTCATTAACACTTACCTTAAAAGAATTATGAAAACTCGTTGCAACACTGAATCTCGGCCAGATAATCTATAATTTACGGATCCCTGGTAGAAATTTCTCTATCGGAAATGGACAGGAAAATAATAAATATATAAATACGAAATAACATAACCTGAAAATACTTCTACTACATTTTCTCTGTCATTAGATCGTATATTTAAAAACAAACATTAAAAGAAGGTAGCCAACTAAAATGCAAATACAAATTACTGCAGTGTATAATTCATTTATTGATATTGATATTGATAATTCATTTATAGTACTGCTTCAGGCGATACAAACGAAAACAATGATTTTTCCATTTGATTCTGTCTCTCTCATTCCTCGTCATAATAGTAGCTCTTATTAGCCATTTTCTAAGTAAAAAAACCGGCCAACTTTAATATCTTTTAAATACTCATAAATAAGCTAATGTAAATTTGTGAAAAAACTGAATCTTTTATTCAGTTTATTAAATGGAGAATATGACCGAAAAAATCGTTTCATTGATAGATATAAATGGCCAAGAAAAGTGTCTAGTTTTTAGCAATTATTGGAGAAACTAGCTATTTATTAGATAAATAATGGAATCGATTTCTACCATATATCAAAGAAAAATTAAATCCATGGAAGTACATGAAAAAATCCTTATTTATCCCTCATCAATCGCCATGCTCACAAGAAAAAATCTCCCCTGTGCCAGCCTTAATAAATTAATAAGCCCACTCCCTCCTTATTAGCCAACCCCTTTTTCGTCTAGACTGCACAAGAGCTCCTCTCACTCCTCCCATAGGCGCCCATAACCACACACGTGCACTCTTGCCCCGTAAGAACAGGCGATGAAGTAAAGAAGCCGAAGAAGAACAAGAAGAAGAAGAAGAACCAACGGCGGCTGCTGCAACGCACAGCACGGAGGGCATTATATAGAGACGCTGCGGAGAAAGGGAAAATGCGAAATCACGATTATGCGCACACACATACGCGCGCGCGTGTGCGCACGTTCGCTCCATACGACGTATAGATACAGCGTTTGTCGGCTCGTTTGTAGACGCCGCGCGTTCGTGGATGGAAAGGGAGAGAAAGAGAGAGAGAGAGAAAGAGAGGAGGGAGAAAGAGAGAGAAAGAGAGAGACGCAGCATGGACATTAATATGGCCGCTCGCGCGCGATTAAGAGGCCGGGATATAGCGCCGGCGCGAAATACGACGCTCGCGCCTTTTAATACCCATGGCCGCTTTACTTTATATCCGCGCGCCGCGTGCATGAGCCGCGCGATAGCTGGTCCGGTGTGTGCGTATGTATACACACACACACACACACACACACGGCAGCAGGTATAGTCCGTATATGAGCGAGAGTTTTCGTATAGGCTTTTTTTGTTGTTATATAGTGAATAGGTATATGCTGCGCAATCCGTGGGTATATGTATATAGGTATATCATTTTTTTTTTAAAGGAGAGGTGCGCGGCGTCGATGGGCTAATTCATTAGGTACTTTTACCGTTCGCCGATTTTTGTTTCTGGAGGTCGCCGACGGGAGGATTTTATACCGAAGACGATCCCGCGGCAAGCAGGATTATTTGTTATTGACACGCCGATAGTCTGTATTCAACGCGAAGATGGTTAATTAAAGGTTGGAGGGAAGATGCAAGAAGGTAGAAAAGGAAGGGGGAAATGTGTTTGGTGGTGTACCAGGTGTAAGACATTTATATATATGCAAAGCGTTACGATTGAATGGGGAAACGTCAATTGATGAATACCGTCAGAATGATATTTTTACTATGATTCTGAAATTCTTTTGCGATCGTTAATTAATACTCGTAAGAGTTGAAAATAATTGCTACTAAATTAAATGTTTTATTGATTTTTGGATAAAAGTAGTATGATTATAATATAGTGCAATATAATAAGAATCAATGCACAGTTGTACGTAGATGCAAAGAAGTCAATTTGAAATTCGCACCTGAAGTGATACTCTGCCTTAATCAACGAGTGCTTTCAATCCATAAAACGCATTTTTCCCTTGGAGTATTAATAATTTTTTATTTATTTAATCTTTTCAACAAAGCTTTATGACCGTGTTTCAATCGTTCTCATTAGTTAACTCTTCTATAAAGAAATGAACCAGCGTAACAACGATAACAGTCGTAGTCAATCAATTACCAAACAACCAATCATAACCGACGAACCTGATCATATTTTGTATACAGAATATGCAATGACACTCAATTACAATTATTTTCCTAGTATATTTCTTTTATGATACAAATCAAATAAAAACAAAAAAAAACATATTCAACTTGAATATCTCAAATATTATTCTTACTATCTTTAGAGACTCTAATGTAATACTTTACAGATTTTCACATAGCCGGTGGCTAATCTTCCGTTTACTAACACGCCAAACCGTGAGTCATTCCTATATAGGATTATTCTAGAAACTTCTGATTCAGGTTCACAGGTCAAATTTCTTAAAACAAATCCACTATATATAGGGATATTGCACTAATACCAGCTTTGTCCGCTAGGCGGCAACCCAATTTTTAGTAACCTTCAAGCGGCCAAACGACCTGTCGGTTAGTATATAAGAAAATTTGAGAGGATAGCTGTCGTACTGCTTCGGCAGTACATATACTAAAATTGGAACGATACAGAGAAGATTAGCATGGCCCCTGCGCAAGGATGACACGCAAAATCGTGAAGCGTTCCACATTTTTTGCATTTTTCAATTTTAATTTTCAATCTAATATAATACGTTTTTCCAAGGCATTGAATATTGGAACAGTAATAAAATTTTTACTATAATATTTTTTTACATTAAATACGTTTAAATCGCTTTTCAAAGGCATCTTAAAAATTTTATATATAGTAATAAACTGAGAAGTCAGCGAATCGATGCTCCGATGCTCGCGGAACACAGGTGTTGCTCGGCGGCATTCCGGCAAACTATGCGGCAAGTGCCACGCGAACTCGACTCGGCTCTCCCTCTCGGCAAACCCTCGTTGAGTTTCTCCTTGACCGATTCATCGTCGGAATTGCCGCGAAGTCGGACCCGCCGAAGTAAGTCGAATCAAGCAAATTAAATTAGCGACGGGACAGCGACGTGTCGTAGTCGTCGTCGTCGTCATCGTGGGCTTTGATCGTTTGTCCGTGATGCGACGCGCCACCGGATCGCCGGCATCTTCCATCTCGGTGACGGCAATGCGATTTCTCAGCTTTTTCGTCGCCGAGCTCTTCTTTTACATATATAGCTTTGATGACGGTGAAAACGTTCCAAATGTAGTTCACTGGGGATTGGCGATGTGAGCTCTCCTTACTGGAATGAATCATAAAAATTATTAGTAAGTAATATCGAGAGAGAGAGAGAGAGAGAGAGAGAGAGAGAGAGAGAGAGAGATTGCATAACATGCTCTGTTACATAAATCTTGATAAAAGTTTCAGAGTAGTAAATGATTAATGGAATTGGAAGTCTTGAAAAATTGTAACACCCCTTTATATCTATGTCTTTTATTCACGTATAGACCTGTAATTTTTGGAGAATTTTGAAGCTGAGAAAATGTTTAATCGGCGAAGGCATTAAAAACATAATAAATAAAGAGTGCAAAGACATCAACTGTTGGAAAAAATTACTTATGCACTCTGCTATTTATATGCTATTTATATAATGATAAACTATTTTTTGTACATTCGATAGAAGATTAATTGTTTATTAATTATCAATCCATATAATCGTTATCAAATACTAAACAAAATAAAAAATTTAAATATAAAAATGTTTTATTAACTAAATTATCGTATAAGCAAACTCAATTCCATATTATTTAGCGATAAATTATTTACAACAAAAATTTAAAACTCAGCGTCCCATACATTTGTCTACTTTTTAATGGGACAATTTGCGACTGTGCAAATGCAAAGTCGCCCTTTAAATTCCTGAAATTCCTGCAGCTCTTCGTATCCCTTTTGCGCGTTCATCGGCCTCTTCTGATTGTCTCACCTTTTTGTATTGCTCTGCCCTCGCGGCGCAATCGTTCTTCCCGGCGCCGTGAATCTTCTTGTGAAGGAACGAAGTTGCATTCGCACGTTGAATTTCGTCCGCTAGGCAGGTGCTTTTGTTTTTCCATCCTAAACTTTCTCCGTTCTTTTGCTGCCCGCCTCTCATTGTCTTTCGACTGTCACCAGGCGTAACCACATTTTAATGCCTATATTTCTATTTTTATGGGACACTATAAAATATTCTCCTTTGGTATAATAAATATTTCGGTAAATGGTGAGCAAAATTTAAGTCCATTGCTGCCCCAATATAGTAAGATTATGAGACTTGGGAAATATACCTGCTTATACTTAGGTGTCAATAAGTCATAAAATATATAATCTCTAGGTAAATAAGAGGGTCGGAGTTGATTTATGTACAATGGTATAATCCTCAGAAGTACCAGGCAAGTGATAATCCTATTCTGTACTAAATGACAAAATTACTAAAGTTAATGTGGGTGAGACTGTGTACCTCGTCAAAATAAAGCAAAACTGCATTCCAAATATTTTTCTAATTCTCGTACATCAATATTATGTATAGCTATAAAGTTATTGATTGAAAATTTTAGATCCACTGTTTTCTGCGGTTCACCAACGTTTCTCCAAATATTATATGACAAAAATATAAATAATAATTTATTTTGTTTCAACCTACATCATCATACGTTCGACAATACCTACACAATCAATCTTTTCACCACAATTATTCCGTTTGCAATATATCTCTCATCCTTCCGAACCACTTGTCTAAACAACTCACGGCTTCAATTCCGGTAGGCGCAGTATAGATCAAATGGCCGTCCCCACCTCACCCTCACGCGCTAGAAGAGTGCGCGAATCAGTCCCGCGAGAAAACGCGGCGGCACGAAAGCCGCTGCCGAAGGGGGTCTGTCGCCCGCGCTCCAGGGGGGGGGGGATAAAAAATGGCGAAAAATGCGAACTTCTCGCGCTGCGGTGCGACAAAGGCCCGGCTGAGGAATAAATCTCTCTCGCCTCCGGTAGCTCGCGCGCGCGAGAGACAAGGAGACGCGCTCGCGCGAACGTGGCTCTCTCATTTACACTCTCTCTGGAGAGCATGCGCGCGTATTCAGCGGCAAGAGAGAGAGAGAGAGAGAGCAGGATTTACTGGTCCCGGAATACAATGCCGAGCTGTCCGTGTCCATCGGGAGCGCGCACGGCGCATGTAAGTGCGAAAGTGCTGCCGAATAGGTATTTCTCGAATGGAACGCAAGCGCAAAGCGGCTGAGTATAGACTTGGAAGAGCGAAAGAGAGAGAGAGAGAGAGAGAGCGTTCACGCAAGCGGTGAGATGCCACTGTGCGAAAGTGCGTAATGCGGAGTACTTGTGAGGCATTTTCTAGAATACGCACTGAAACGAGTGAATGTAAAGATTTTTCTCTCTTTTCGACGTTTTTTAAAAAATGGCTTATGCTTTCGTTACTAAAAGTATTTTGCTAAAATTAAAAATTGTTTAAAAGACTACCCTTCTTTTAAAAATAACTGCGTTCTATATTAACCATATAATACTTTATTATTCAATAAGAATTATGTGATTGATTATAAATTATAATTTACATTAATATAATAACAAAATGTATAGTCGTATTCGTCAATAAAAAATAAAGATAAAATTAGCAAAAAATGTGGAACGCTTCACGATTTTGCGTGTCATCCTTGCGCAGGGGCCATGCTAATCTTCTCTGTATCGTTCCAATTTTAGTATATGTACTGCCGAAGCAGTACGCCAGCTATCCTCTCAAATTTTCTTATATACTAACCGACAGGTCGTTTGGCCGCTTGAAGGTTACTAAAAACTGGGTTGCCGCCTAGCGGACAAAGCTAGCATTAATGCAATATCCCTATATATATAGTGAATTTCTCTTAGAAAATTTGATCTGTGTGCTCCGCTCACAAACTTGGAGAATAATCCTAATTAGAAAGAGTACCTACGGGTTATGAGAAAATCTGCAAATAAAATTTCACTTCTGCGTATCCAAAGGTGTCAAGAACGTTTTTTCAAGTCGCACACGCCTGATTGGTTTCTTTTTGTTCTTACATAATATATTACAAAACATACTAGGAATCCATAAACAATTAAAGAGATTTTCGTGACACTTTAATAACATCCCTTTGCTGGGATAATAGTGATCTATTTTATTTTTAATTTTTAAGTACTAGCTACATTGAACGCGCTTCATGGGAATTATATCCATTATTTTATTTATTTATTGCTTTATTTTCAGGTTATGAACATAATAAATTTAGTTTCAATTTTAAAGATTCTTTCGACGAGTTTTAATTAAATGGTAATAACTATTTTAATTATTCAGTTTTAAATACTTAAAAATTTAAACAATTTTGAAAATTCAAAGATATTAGATTTTTGTGTCTATTCTACACAGACCAATCTAATCATTCTACAATAATCAAAACAGTCTTATTGTGATGTCAAATTTCTTCCATCATTTTTTAAAGAGAACATAATTATTTTTAAAGAGAACATAATGTAATAACATTGCATAACAATTTATAAATACAAAATATTTTTTGTATAAATAATTTTTACTTAATATTAATATCGATTGTATAATATTTGATATGTTAATTATGTTAGATGCGCTGTTGAAAACACTGCGATGTCTATCAAAAAGTAAGATGTTGACTTTGAATTTATTTATAATCAAATTATAATTTGACTAGTAGTGTTTTTTGTATTGTCCTTTATCCTTTTATATGGCGCCAAGAATCCAACAAATACTTGTATGTACTTTTTGAATACCATAAAACAAAATTATTTGATCATACAGCTGAAAGTATATCTCGAATTCTAGCTCGTAAAGACACCGGTTTGGAAGCACTGAACAAGACAAGAGACATCATCACTTGCGTTCCAAGACGTCAAGCGCGCACGTGGATAATTGATTCTGTAGTCCAAGACCATCATCACACGCACAACGGCAGCGACAATAACAACGGCCACGTGAAATAACCACGTAGGAGCGCGTCGCTCATGCGCGCGATATCCTTCCTTTCTCTCTCTCTACCACTCGGCAGCCGCTTGATGTGCGTTATTAGCGCGACTGGCGTCCATTGTTACCGCGCGTCCATATTCTCTCTTTCCTCACGGCGCGTATATTTTAAGTATATGACTGTAGGCCGAACTTTTCCATGCCAGCGAGAGTATGGCTGACAGCGCCGGATGCTCGATAACTAATTCGAGCTCTGCTTTCGATAAGAATTATAATTGAAATAAAATAAAATAAAATAAAATGTTGATTTAATTAACCGATATTGCGGTTAAAATTTTAATCAATGAAATTTATGTATTACCATGATTTATGAAATTCTATTTAGCGAATTAACCTTTTCATTAAAAATATACTTTAGATAAACTTATGTTTATGTATTGATATAATTAATATTTATCTAATAAAGTATATTAAAATTACTGATCTGGTTAAAAAAAAATATTCAAAGGATTGTGTACATGTCATCATGACAATGTCTTTTAGAATAATCTAGATCACTACTTGAGCATCGTAAAGCGTATCCTTTCACTTTACTATTCGATTTGATTTTGCTTTAATCTATCGTAGGTGTTTGTTCATAAATTATTAATCATTGGTAAAAATAATTTTTAAGATTAGTACTACTTTTTTTATTAAAATATAACTAGAATTGCGGCATTGGAGCCTGTGGTGTATAGCTATATCAAGAGAAATATAACTTATACTATATATATTCGATAAATCTAAAATGTAATAACAGGTAAGTTTAGTTCCATTTATCTGCTTTTCACATGCTCGAAAAAGATTATGAAAATCTTTTGTTAAATACGTTCAATCAATTATCTGAGACCGTAATAATGGTAATAATCCCCATAATCTAATAAACATCAGCTGTATAGTAAATAAGTGACAAGTTCATTAACGGATCAATATACTGGATGAATGAAAGTACCGTTCATCAAATGCTATAAGGTAATAGTACTTATTATTTTTGAAATAGAACAAAATTCGGATAACGTCAATTTTATAATCCTTTAATGGTACTTAGGGCGCTCATAGCTTAGTAATAGGCTTAAAGAATAGACCACCAATTTTTTAAATATAAAATTTATAATACTATTGTTCAATAGATGTCTCATTCAAAGTGCTACATAGTCTATTCATCAGTTGCTTGTGCTTTTAGATTTGAGCATAATTCCTAGATGCCCATGCGTACTTTAGCTTTAACTATTACGTCGCAAAATAAAATTATCAATTATCACTCTTTAATTTGCAACGTGATTTGCAGAGTTTGAAGAAGTGGCCAGGAAAAAAACAAGTCGCAACGTTACAAACAGAAAATAACGCGAAATCGCGCGGCAAAGAGAGATTTAGCTGTTTGGAAGGTGCGCACGGTTTCCTGCTTGCGGCAGAAAAATTCCAGGTCTGCGGGACGGAAGGTGGTAATAATAGGCAGGCGAACGAGAGAGAGAGAGAGAGAGAGACACACGGAGCGTGAGCGAGCAGGCGAGAGGAGAAACATGTAATAACGATATATGTACGCGCGAGTGTTCACCGTCTTTTATTCGAGCGACGAACGCGTCACGCTGATCGCTCCCGCTTTTTTTTTCAAAGTGGGCACAATTTTTCCCGGGTCTTGTATATTCGTTCTCGGTTGTACATAATACGAGCGCGAATACCCTATGTTTTATTCACTCCCCCCCCCCCCCTCTCTATCTCTTTTTTCCTGACACTGTTCCTTTTTCGCTCTTTTTCATTGATTTCAAAATGTAACTGATTACTTATAAAGTAACATTTTCAAGTATGTTACGGGCTAAAATATGATGCTGGTAGATAATTTATAATTGCATTCTGGATCAATTAATTGTTTTTAATAAATGACGTTTACGTAGAGTTTAGAATAAGTATAATATATGCAAAAAAATTTTTGGTTACGGTTACTAATGAGTTGATTAGTGCTGATAGTATCACTACAACATTTAGTTCCGGTAACCAATAATTTTTTCCGTGCAGCATAATGACTTTTGCAATTGGACTATTAAAACATCTAGTAATCTAAATTGAAGACTAGCACATTTCAAAGCCTACTCATGAAGAGTAATACATTTCGAAATGTTCCATTTGTTTTTCTATCAATTTTTCTAAATTGCAAATGTATTGTTAAAGTGCTACTGTTGTGCCAATAAAGTAATTTTATTACGCTAATAGTGTGTCACAAATATTTATAATTGTTCAAAAGCTTTTAATTATATTTCGCAATATAAGAAAGAAAAAGAAACAAATGCGACTTAAAAACATGTCGTGTAACTTTAAAAAAGTTTTTACTGTCTTTGAAACACAAATATTGATTATATTTTTATAAATTTTCTTGTATACGGTGGTTAACCTTCCGTTTAGCTGCACACCAGACGATTAATTGTTTCTACTTAGAATTATTCTAGAAATTTCTAACCCAAATTCACATAGGTCAAATTTTCTAAGTGAAATTCACTGTATAGGAACATTGTTTAGTAATACCAGCTTTGTTCGTTATGCGGCAACCCAAGTTTCAGTAACCTTCAAGTGACCAAACAACCTGTCGATTAGTGCCTATAAGTATAAGAAAATTACAGAGGTTAGCTCGTACTTTTTTTAAAATTATTATTCAAACTACATTAATTTCTAAAAGTTACGAAAAATAAACGGTAATATTTTTTTTATCCAACTATAAATGATAACTACGAAATCCATCGACCTTTAGTCTCTGAAGAGTATTCATTTAAATTCTATATTCTAGCAGTATCAAAGCTTAACATAAAATTTTATAACACTTTTCGTTGAAAAAATAGCAATTCCAATTCGCCAATAATAGACTTTAATCGAATAATCTGTACTAATCTACTGAATGAAACAACCTCTATGTATCGCTAAACTCGGTTCAATCATCGTGTGCGGTCGAATATTTACAAGAGATTCAGGTAATCCAGCGATAAATAAAATTTTCGTTCACCTCGATGGCGATCATTAACGCAACCGCGCGTCATCGCGGCCACCTCATTCGGATATTTCTTTCATTCGTCCACCTGTAAAGCTCGCCATTCCCACAAACGCATAAAACGCCGAAATTTATGAAAAGTCAATGGACCGATTATCCTTTACGAGATAATAATCGACACACGCACACATATACACAGACGCATGAAACCGCCAGCAAAAGAGCTTGGAGTGCGAGCCGCGAGGCCGCTTTTATTCGCAGTGTGAAAATGAAAATGAAATCGGTTAATTTGAATTTTATGCGCGTATAATATCCCGGCGGACACGCAGACGCTAGTATAGCACACAGCATATACGCTTTTACATACGCGAACGTTTGGCCTCTACGTGGTTTCTCGGGCAATATGGGCGCCTCGAAATTTATCGATGTCATAAAATCAATTTCGCTCCTCTCTCTCTCTTTCTCTCTCCCTCTCTTTCTATCTCTCTTGCTTGTTTGCTCGTTCGCGCACGCGCGAGCTTCGACGTTATGGCATAGAAACTGCCTTGATTTCCCTTTGATCGAGACCGATCTTTTTTCCACGAACGAACGAGCTAGAGCCAAGAGAGCGCTCGTATTTTAATGCCCTCTCCCCTCGTGCGCGCGCGCTTCGTTCTTCGTTATTTCCTCTCCCTCTCTGTCCTTCTGTCGATTGAAAAGAGAAGAGAGAGAGAAAAAAATCAATCGCGCGGGAATTTCTCGATTACAGGAGGCAACACTTACGCGCGATTAGCATCTGAAAACGATGTGCCGCACGCTGCAGCTATACAGCGTCACGGGTTTTCATCGATGGTCGTTAGTTATATCGACTCGTGGAAACGGGAATTCGAAAGTGAAGAGGATCGAAATGTGATTTAATGTCTTTACATTGACTCAATGTGTCTGAAGGCGTTGTGGCGATGTTTTTCTTGGCAGGTTGTATATTGGCTGGTTTTTGTTCACTTCGAGTTAGGGAAATTGTAAGTTATTGAGCTTATTAGTATTTAAACTTTCTTGTTTACAAATAATTTTCTTTTTGAATAATTTTACTTCATTAATATGCTAATATTGGATTCATAAGTTAAATTTTAATATCGTAAGTATCTTTCAAAATGTCAAGCTAGAAATAATTATCAATCGATAAATTTTTGTTTCTAAAGGATCGAAAGAAATATGTATTATTTAAATTACATGAAATCTTTTCAATATTTTTGTCGTCTTTTGGACTATAGTTTTAAAGAATTATGTAAATTTCTTAATTTACAATTACTTATAACTTTTACTTTATGGTTGTTTACATTATATAAAGAATCATAAAAATCATTTATTATAACTTCATAATATATGATTATTTTCATATATTTCCGTATTGATGTGCTAATGGTACATTCTGTGATATATCAATCGTGTAGTGTCACATGAATGGCAATAACTGTTAGTAAAAATTGTGTTATAGAGAATACTGGATAATTTAACATTCATTAATTATGAATAACGTCTAATTATTATACCAATATAACAAAGTTAATTATTGAAGAATGATCTTTTTACAATAATAAATAATGGTTATTAACAAAAAATACTTTTAAATAATAAAAAATAAATGAAAAATTTCTTGTACATTTTCTAAAATAGAATCAAGGACTTTTAAAGAAATCGAATTAACATACGAACTTTCTTATAATAAAATGTTCTCCTGAATAGTTTTCAGGAAAATAAAAGTTACAACGAGTCGGCGAGAAAAACATCAGCCGGGTAACGGCGAAGGCATAACATTAATCCCCAGGGAATCAGCATCGAGTAGGCACGAGGGCGTAAAAGCTAAAAATCGGTAAAGCATCAAAGTCGTCGTCGTCGTCGACATCGTCGTGCAAGCATAACTGGGAAAAGACGAGTCGCTTTCGTGAGCCAACCGATTAGCTTGCGGAATAAGCTGCTCCGTCATTATAGATGAAGGTATATAGGTATACAGTTGCGAAGGGGACACGAAGGTATACATTAGTCGAAGCTCACTGCCGAACGAAATATATATATGTATATGATGAAAAATGGGATAAGCCGAAGTACAGCGCCGGAACGACGAGTACGTATATAGGCGTGAGTGAACAGGTGAAAACGTACAGATCAGGGTTTTCTAGAGGATTGATGTGAAGTGTCACCCATACAGGAAGTATATGGGAAAATCCACAAATCTTTTAACAGTGGACGTATTGCAACACATTACATGCTTATACTATAAAACTAACAATGTCATGCATCCGCAGTATTTTTTTGTACTCTCTAAAGATGAATTAGTGAAAATTGCTCCACCATTTCAAGTAGTGGAAAAAACTACTAATTTATTAGTAAATATTCACTATTTGATTAGTATTTTTTTTTAAACTACTAATCAAATT
>JAWWEQ010000027.1:2709441-2722101 GCA_035583055.1 Torymus tubicola
TGCACTAATAAATTAGTAGTTTTTTCCACTAATTGAAATGGTGGAGCAATTTTCACTAATTCAACTTTAGAGAGTAGATTTCTATAGATAACAACTAATCTTTTTGTTCAATTAAATTCACAGAAATGTATTTAATTAACCCGTAGAAAAAAATTGAAAACTGTAAATTTGTAAAAACGTCTACGTATTGTTCGAAAATTTTTAATTCTTAATGATTTTTCCATGACGCCCCTTCGTATTTTGTTATGCTCGTCAGTATTTTAAGTACTTTTTCATAGAGTGTAACTGTACCTTTGGCCTTGTTCATGTGCCTATTATAGTTGAAAAGTTCCGGAGCTACTAATTCGCGTATTACATTTTTATCATTCTTCATTTTTCAACAATCTTATAGTATTAATTTATGCGCCCCTTTGTCTATTGAAAAATTGACTTAATATACTTTATTTTGGTTCAAAATAGAACACTGAACACGAACCCCAATAAGTGTGCTATCAATATTCTACATGCAGCAACCACTAGAAAATCATTGTTGAAATCGTAATCAATTGTCTAAATTCTGTTTTTTTGATAGCATGCGGAAACTATTTGATATTTTTGCGATGTATAAAGTGTAATCGGAAGAGCTTAATGAATATAATTGTAGAGAAAAAGGCGCATTAAAATTCTATGCATATATCAGGAGTAAATTGTTTAAGTATATGTTTAGGTTTTGATTTTGTTTGAACCGTGCTTGTGCGTAATCACGAGCGAGCAGGCGGTGGTTACCTACGAAATCATCGGAGCGATAAAGTATTACTTGAAATGTCACGTGAGCACTCACGTGTCTACGTTGTCCGCGAGCCCTTCCGAGCATAAATCCACCATAGCCGTGAGGGCCTATAATTTATTTAAGCTTGCCTATATATATATATATATATATATGCGTATAGGTATCATACGTGCGTGCGGTCACGCTCACCCTTCTATACGAAGGCAACGCAACTATCCGTCCTCGATATAGGTATGCTTATTAAGTTTGCGTGGATGTATACGAAACAGAGTTCATGTCTAAGGATTGAATTTGTTAAGAAATTATTTGCAAAATACCACTGGTTTTTACAAAATGTCTGTTTGTGTATTTATATATACCTCATGCATTTGATGTATATATAGATCTAAATTTCATTGCCATTTATAAGAAAGATTTAAGGATATTCAGTTGTTATACGGAAACGTTAAGCTCCGGTCGCGTTCAGGTTCAATTACATGCAAAAGCTCGCGACGAGGTATCGTCGGAAATCCACAGAGAGAATACGCGTGCATGCACAAAAGCGAGCAAGCGCGCGCGAGAGGGAGAAAAGAAGTAAGTCCGGTGTGTATGTATATATGTATGTGTGCGTGTGTGACCGACAAAGGGAATAAGAAATGCAGGCGAACGATTTTGGGATGAGAGAGACAGAGAGAGAGAGAGGAAGGCAGTGCGGATTATATTCTTTCGCCCTCTTTTTTCCTTCCTCCTTCTCCTTCTTCTTTTCCTCCTCCTTCTCTTTACCGCCCAGTTCCTTTTGTTCTCGTCTCGTACATTGTCGTCACGGACGTTGCGGCGCGTAGCACGGTGGGAAAATTAGATGATTGGCCGCGAACGCGCACGCGTGCGGTTTTTTTTTATGGGAAGTGGGAAGGCTTATTTCTGAATTTTCAAACGCTACTGCGATGCAGAAATGTGTTTTTCTGTTGAGGCTACTCCTCCTTTGGTTCTCGTAATTTTGCGAGGAAATTTATTACCAAAGTTTTTAATGTTATGAGGTCTCTAATTGGATCTGTTAAAGTGAAATAATATAATATAGAAAATTATGCTCCTATCGGATAGATATAAATCCAAAATAAATAATCAATAAAGTTATAATTTTATATTAATTTAAATCGTTGACATTTGGAAATTTTTATATTCTAGAAGTTATATAGCAGTTATAGTTGTAAAATTTATATCTCCGAATGTACATGAAAATAATAAATGTGGTTTAATTAACAATTTCCATATCTTCCTCAACGACACCCAGTCGTTATATACCAAGCGAACAGCAATAAAGCAAAATCTACACCAACCACATTCACCATCCCATCAATCTCTCAATTCAACCCGGAAAATTTTTACAGATCTATCTTTTATTATCCTTGTTATCATTAATTGTTTCGCGGTAGGCGAGCTGTTGATCCTTCCTGCAATTACGCGGGCGGTCGCACGCGCGCGCGTCTTTCGGCCCGTTCTCTGCTCCCCCGCACACGGCTTGTGTTTCTCCTTCTCCTTTTTTCCTTCTCCTCTCCGTTTAGAATCAAATTAGCCGCCTCGTTCTCACTCGGTCCCGCGCCTGGAGAATTCGTGCGCGTATACATATATATATTCCTACGCAGTGGCACGGGCAATTAAAATATTTCGCGCATATAAAGGAGAGAACGCGCGCGCGTGTGTTCACAAAGCAGCTGGTGCGTATACACGAAAAGGAGAAGGAACGAGAACCCGAAGAAGGAGTAGGAGAGAGGGAGAGCGAGAGAGATACATATAGTGTGGTTACGCTTTCCGCGCGGTAGGATTTTCTTCAACTGACGTTTTTTTTTGGCTCGGGCTATCGACAGGGAAAATTAGTTGGATGGGCTATTGTTGCGTGTGTATTGTGCGTTGGGGTGGCGAGTAAAAAACGTACGAGGCGATTATTTCGTAAATATGGATGAGGGGAAGATCCGTTTGATGTTGCCCTCGCGCGCGGCATGTCGTGTAATCTCGTTGCCCCCTGCTGTAATTGATGCCTGGTGAGAAATTTATTCACTTCTTAAGGCGTAATTTGTTTCACGCGATTAAATCGTGCGTGTGCCTGAGCTATTTGAGTTTTTAGATCTTCTTTGCAGGCTCTCTGTGCAAATAGCGTTCTGCTGCGTTTAAAGTGTGTTCACTGTTCAGTCTATTACACACAGCATTGGAAGATTTTTAAAGAGCAAATGATGATTTATGAGCCTTAATTCCTCTACACGAATCTGATTTTGTGTAAGTTGTATTATTTAAATTTGAAAAATAAGCAATAGAATATTTATGAGTAAAAATATGTTAAAAGAATTTATAATGGAATAAATGCATTTACAAAATACTGGATTTTGTAATAAGTATAAAGTATTTATTTCTGCTACTTTCATTATTTAGTATTCCAAATTACATTTATATCAGTTAAGAACGTTTATAAAAATAATGTATACTTGAAATTTCATGTTTTTTAATACTTATTATTATGTTACTATAGCAAATTTTAATTTTATTAAATAATCTAAAAATCTACTCAATACTCTATTGTAGTATAAAGGATTTTCTATTTTGTGTTCAAAATTACTAATATCAATATCTTTTGATAAATAATAGGTATAACTTTTGTACTGGCATTTAAAACTAAACGATCAAAAAGAACCATTAAAATAATTTATTTTTTTAATAATAATTAATGGATATTGGTCATAGAGAAATAATGTTAAGAAAAAAGACCATTTTGATTTTAATAATTATTTAATTATTTCTTTTCTACTTTATTATTTCATTAATCTTATAACTTTATACATAATTAAATTACTTATAAATTACAAATTTTCATTTATTTGCCATTTTTACAATCCTCGATATCGAATTATAAATTGCGTCGAAATGATGCGTAAGAAAGATTTGTGGATTGACAAGGTATGGTAATGAATAACAAGACTATTTTATTTATTTTTAAATTAATATATAATTTTTTAATCGTGAGGATCTTTCGGAGGGTCGGAGACTAAAAGTGTACAATATACAATACAAGCGATAGGAATACGATTTTCCATCTTGAAAAGGTAAAACTTTTTCCAAAGGAAAAAGATTGGGTGGAAACGCAGTGCGAGCAATCAGAGCCTTGTTCGTGATTTTTTTTATTGCTTGTTTTCGATTCGCCTCGGGCCCGTCATGCGCATTCTTATATAATACAATATACAATATGTACCGTGGAAGAGACACTTTAAAACTTATGACAGTTTTCTGCAGTCAACACACACTGACAACGGTCAAACACGGTAAAAATTATTCCAGTCGAAACGCACTGGAAAATAATTTTAGTTCACGTCAGTTGTTGTCGCAACAAATTTTTGCACTACAAGATTCATTGATCTTAATAATTTACATAATTTTTACCGTTGTGCCCATAAACAAGATCGTTTATACACATGGTGATCATCGCTATAGTAGCATTTTAAAAACTCGCGTCTTCCCCGAAAAAAAGACATAATTGTATATTACTGGTTACTTTTGGCGAAGATTTAAATAGCAATTGAAAAACGAGGTACAGAAAAGAGAGCAGCAATTTCGAGAGGCATTCGACAGGCTGCACCCACACATTTTATTTATACTTGCTTCTTTTGATATTTAAGCTTCACGCATCTTACATCTTATAAGTTTATAATGAATTTACACAGTTATGAAAGGAGCACAGTTTGCAATCCATGTAATAGTTGTAATTTTGCTATTATTAAATTTTTTTTCAAAATATCCCTTATGTACTTTGAAGAGGGCGGTTAACCCTGCAATGCCTGAATAGTTACACATGTTTAAAAATAAGACTATATAAAAATGATATTTTCAAAATCGAATTGACATTAAACTTGTGATATCTATATTTATCTTATAAAATTGTAAAGTTATTGAGTTAATAATAAAAATGATTCAAAAATGTTGCTAACGTATCAATGTATAAGCAATTCATATATGTTTGGCAGCATATAATTATTTAATGAGTAAAAAGGATCAAGTTACCTTATTTTTTGTTTAACTTTTTTGTTGTTATTTTTTTATAAGTAGTATTCAGTAAGTGCATGTATTAATGATATTCTGCAATTACCGAATAACAACTCTTTAAAAAATACTAAACCAAACATCAATTCTAGACAGTCTTTTAAACAATTATTGCCTGTTTGCCCGGAGATTATGTTACCAGACGGAATACAATTTATTCAATGATATTTGCTGGAATTGACAATGTAATAATTTGGAATAAAATTTATCTATATATTGTAAGAGGGAAAGGAATGATGAGGGGATTGACCCACGCACAGCATTGTAGGGTTAATAGCTTTATTCCTTCTCGACTTCATCCATCTCCTTATAATTTATATAATTATGATACACGTGTATTATACAGGTGCAGCTATCGGACTAGCCTATAGTTCACTACATGGTTTTTCTTTATTCGCTCGGCACACAGGCATATTTTGCTTCACATTTTTATTCTTCACGACACGTGTGCCTAGCTTTCATGTGTGAAAGAAATGACGATACTCTCACTCTCTAAGGATTGCTAAAAAGGTGAAACGAGAATTATTATAAGAAACGGCGCATCATACAAACGATATATATATAGACTCTTTTGTGTATCTTTTCTTTCGCTATTTTTTCAATTTTTATATTAATTCGCCCTCATTTTTGTCCTCCTTGAAGATGTGCAGTCTTAAACAAATCGGAACTTGGCATTATTTTATCAATCGAATTAATGTCTAATGTATCTAAATAATGACAGATGATAAGTTAGAAAACTAGTAAAACGGTAAAATTGATTATTTATGGTTTATCGTAAATTTATTGATAATGTCAATGGGATCGATTAGTCGCGATTGCACATCTTTGAATTGCTGGCTCCGGCGAGTAAAAGACTCAATCACTCAAGCGATATCCGATTGCGATGAAAGTTTGATTTTTTTTTGCATTTCATTTCTTAATGAATTATTAAAACCTTAACTTTCTGCCATTCGCGTTGGATATCACGCATGTACACTTTTTCGGTATCGCTCTAACTCAGCCCTTTCTCTCGTATACATTCGCTCATAAAATTATCTACATCAATTTCTACGCTTTATACAAGTTTTCTTTTTTATAATCGAGCAGGTTCACATGCTCTTTTTCTCCGAAGATATTTTTCTTCCTAACTACTATAAGATAAATCGGATCACAAAAATTGTCTCCCCGAACGTGATTTATTCATATTTTGTTATTACTCTTTTTTATGCTTTTATCATTAAAAATTCGTCGCTGGCGTTTGTGACACAGCAGTGTTTTCCAGATCGTCCGTCGCCCTTCTTCGACTCGATAATTAGTTTCGAAGATTACAATTAACGAAGAAAAAGACGCAGGACAGATAGTTAGAGATATGCGTGCATTTGCAACGATTTAGCACGCATTTATCTTTCGTTTTTTCGTTTATTTGTTTACTTTTTACGAGGCTAGTAGTAAATTGATATTCGACAGTAGCATTAATTCAATAAATTCATACAGAGGATAGTTGCTGGCTTTATTTTTCTCATCATTTATTTATAATCAGATATAATATAATATCACTAGGGTACATATGTACAAGGACTGCAAATAGTAGAGATGCCTTTATATTGCAATTATCATTTACCGTAATAGATTTTTCTTAAAATCTACATAATCGCAGGTAAAACATTTTGTGTATTTGTTTGTTTTTTCGTAACTCGCTCGCATTCGATTCGAATAACGGCCACATCCTCGTTTGATGTTTTCGTTTTTTTTTTTTCGATCGACTCGAAATTTTCGAAGCTTCGAGTCTACGATTTATTTATTTTTCTTTGAACAAATTAAGAACTGTACATCGCGCCTAATCGTGTATGTACGTGAATATATGCGTATGTCCGTGGATCGCGATTTCGAGGCAACCGCGGAAGATGCTTTAAAGGTTTATTCATGCTCGCTTTATTTCGTTCCGTCACTCTTAATTACTCTTTTGCATTCATAAACATTTTAACGGAGAAACTGCGACGAATACCGTTCTTCATAATTTATGATAATTTGTAAGATATTTTACATAGTAATGAAATCGCAAGTGGTAGCCATTTTCTCTATTCACTTCAGCGGTAGAAAATGGCGCCTAACTTGACGACGACAAAATCTTAGTATGCAAAGATTTTTGGAACTGTAGCAAATACTAAGATTTATTTTCACGGTAAAACGAAATTTTTGAAGCATATTCACAATGTTTCAAATAATTAGGTACACGATAATAAAATATTTACAGTTTATTGACTAAATTAAGAATCACGTGAAATTTAAATACGATGGTAATTAAACTTTATATTATATATATTAAACAATTAATGCTCTTTTCCATTCCAATTAGAGCACTCAAGGTATTTCGTCATGACGGGTTAAATGCCAACTAGTTGCCTCCCATCATCATCACTAAATTGCAACTACTGGTATAAGTGACAACAATAACATAAAATATCTCTAAAACAAAACCACTTTATACTTCGATCTTTTTTATGTGCAACTCGTAAAAGTGCTCTAATACCAAGTAGAATCAAAGAAGACGGAAACAAATGAATAAATACGGGATTTATCAACAGTTTCTCCACGTATAGTCTCTCTCTAATGATCGCGCAAGCACTCACACACATACACACGCAGTCGCTCGACGTCGTTAAATACTCCAATTAGAATTGTGCATCACCTATGTACAGGACGCATCTCCCGACGGTTCTTTCGGCCCTCCCTCTTCTTCCCCGGCCACAGCCCCTCTCCAATCGTCCGTCCAATTGCACTTTGTATTATAGATTACGAGATGGCCACTCTCGCGCCGAGCCGGCGTTTCTCCCTCGCTTCGTATTCTCAGACGCGAAAGCGAGCCTCGCGAGAGGAGCTCCGGTTGGCCCTCGGCTACGAGGAGGGCTCAGACGTCGAGTCGGGCTGCGTCTCCTCGTCCAGCGAGCGAGAGTTGCACAGGCTCGTCGACGCCAGTGGCCTCCGGGGAGCAATGCTGCTGCTGCTGCCGCCGGCCCTCTTATCCGGGAGCGCGGCCTCTTCGCGACTCACCAGGTCCACGTCGACGACGATCCTTGTCTCCGGCCCTGACGCGATCATGGGATCGTTGTTGTCATCGAGGTCGTCGGAGTCGCCGACGTCGCTGTTGTTGTCTTCAACGGACCTGGGAGCGTCCCCGTCTACGTCGGGCGCAAGCCGGTTGCAACCGTAGCTGCTGCTGACGAACATGCGCTGCGGCTGGTAGTGGTAATGGTGGTGATTCTCCTGTCACGGGCTCCCGCTTCCCGCCTCCGCCTCGCCCCGATGACTCGAGAGACTCGAGGGGCTGGAGCGCGAGCGCTTGTCCTGCAGGCCGTTCACCATGTTCTCGATGGACTTGAGCTCACCCGTAGCCGAGGCCATACTGGGCGGTACCGCGGGTGTGGGCGAACCCGTGGGTGGCCTCGGCGGTGGCGAGCGCGGGCTCAGGGTGCCCCGGCTGCCAGGGGTAACTTGCTCGAAGGCCGAGCCATGTGAGGGCGTGTGCGAGGGCAGCGTGTAGGGCGCGAACCGATGGCCCTTCAGCTGGTGCAGCGGACTGGTCAGAGGGTGGGGATAGTGAGCGAAGAGGGCTGGGTGCTGGGACGCCGCGAGGGCTAGCTGTGCGTTGAACAGCATGCCCGGAGTGACGCCGCCGTGCAGACCCAGTGGATTAGGGGGTATGAGGTGACCTGCGTGCCCCGGGTACAGGCCCGGTACTGGCGGGTAGAGGTACGGCAGAAGCGGCGGGTGGAGTGGAGGTCCGACCGATACGTCCGGTCGGGGCCCGTCCGAGCCGTGGTGGCCTGCGAGGCCACCGGTGCCACCGCTTTCGGAGCCCGACGATTCGCTGCCGTCACCCCGGTCGCTCATGGCGCCCCGATCATCACGGTCGCGCGACCGCGAGCGGTGGTGCGCCGGATGGGGTGTGTCCGGACCCACGACGTCCAGCAGCTTGTCGTCGTCGTCGAGGTAGTCGTTGCCAGAGTTCGACGAGCGACGTTTGTCTGGTGAGCCTGGACCGCCGACGTTTAGGCGGGATCCACCGCCCGACACCGTGAGTAGGGCCTGTCTACTGAAACAAAACGAGCAAAAATAAAAGGTTAATGCACAACATCTTGGTTTCTCATGGTATTCATATATTAATAGTAAATTTTTGCCGCCAGATGGCGCACACTAGAATTATTGAAACATTATTGTATATTAAATTAACATTTTAATATTATAGGTCGATCGTAATATCAATCTTTATACAACAAAAATTTCTTTTATCAGATAATTGGTAGTTAATCAACTATTTAATGTACCGTAATCATTTCATCATAAGAATAAATGATGTACAAACATGTTGCAAAACGTGCAAGGAAAACGAAATAATTTATAACGACCAATGTCTAACAATTAACAAAAGAGAAAAGCGCAAACCAGTTTATACACCACAACTATATACAACGGGGAAAAAAGAAGAAAACGTCACGCGACAGATAAAAAGCCCGTGCAACGAGCCATTAAAATGCGTATAGTCGTCGTCTTTCAACGTGCGAGCGCTATCTCGTGCAAAGCGCCAGTTTAACGCGCAAACAAGTATCTATACTTATACATATATATGTATACACACACACGTTTATATTTCCTTCTCTCTCTCTCTTTCGACAACCTAAGTCAACGCGCTTTATTAAGTCGCACGCAGCCTTGGCGCTTTATGGTGCATATACACACGCGCGCGCGCGCGCGAGCTATAGTGAGTGAGTGAGTAAGAGAGCGAGCTACCGCGATACGCGCGCGTGAGCGAGCACGACGCGAGAGGTATTAAAACGAATTATCTTAATTGCACCTTCGGCGCCTTTCCCGTGACTTTTTCCTCCTGTCGTCCCTGCTGTGCGCCGTGTATGTACATGTGTGTATATATATATATAAAATATACCAATACGCCTGCGCGCGTGTTATGTACACACGCGCGTCGCGTTTTTCCCGCGACCCGAAAGGCATGCATGCACACACGCGGACACTTTTTCGCGCGCAGCCGCAGCAGCGCGCAACGGCGTATATGGATTCATAAGATATGTACGCCCCCTTTCCTTCACCCTTGACGTTCCCCTTCCACCCACGTATATAACCACGCGCACACTCCGAACGTTCTAATATACATGTGTGTGTGTGTGTGTGTGTACATAATATGTGTTTGTGTGTGACTTCTGATCAGGCGTGTGTAACTTATACGCACCTGCGTACAACGATTTCGCGCGTGTACATATATGTGTGTGTGTGTGTATATGTAACATACAACGCTGTAGAAGTAGTTGCTGTTTTTCCTCCGGTCTTTTATGAGGCGTTACGCGCTAGCGGTAAATTGATGTTTTCGTTAGAAGCGATTTATGAGTGGCGTTCTGTTAGAGAGCTCTATTTGCAACGTAAAAAATGAAAATGATGATTTTGTTAGCTTATTGTGTGCTAATGATGATTGTGTTGATTGATTTTTTTCTTCTATTCAATTTGTAATTTTCTTTCTTATTTAAGTGATTAATTATACAATATAGCATTATCCGACTGTTTGAATATAGAAAATTCTCGAATGTAATACAACAATCAGCTAATAAACTTTGAATTTTATTTCAATAAACTTTCTCAACTGAATACTATTTCTTCTCCGTCACATTTCAACACTTCGACATTGTTATACGAAACGCAACATTTAAATTGTCCAATAATTTTGGCACTTTAAACGTTACTCGAGCCAAAAATGCTGGCCAGAAAAGCGATAAGCAAATTGTAAATATCGGTCGCGTGGAGGGTGCAGCCATCTATTTCTACCTCCCTCCCTCCCTCCCTCTCTCTCTCTCTCTCCCTCTCGTGCGCGTACACGCGAGTAGGTCGAGCTCTCGCGATCACACACTGAAGCCCAGCTCTTTCTCTCTCACCGGCACCCATACAAGATATGTAAAGGCATGAGACATACTTTGCGTTGCCAATTGACAGAATTACATACATTAAATCCAATTTTCGCGTGAATCCTCTCAAGACAACAAAAAAGAACGACGGTTTAGAATTGTGATGCGGTTCGTCAATGCACTGATTCGCCTGGTTTTCTCACTGTCGTGGGAGAATAGGGATGGTCGATATATTTAATAAGATCAATTATTTTTAATATCTATATAAGTTTCATTGAATACATAAATCACTGTTATAAAGCAATCTATAAAATATTAAAACATGTAACTAGCCAGTAAGCTGAATTATATATTGTTTATGTATCTACATACACCGCTTATCAATAAGCTCCATTTTTCTTTACAACAAGCTTTATGCGAAACATTCGCAAAGAATTGAATATGTCAATAAAAATTATATGTGTTAAAAAATTAGCAAAATTAGTTTACTCCAAACTAAATACACTGTCAAAAAGATTTATATTTCCCGTAATAAAATAAATAGTTGTACCTATATCTGGGTATAATGTATATACTTTCCTTTCTTTGAAATGTATTTGCATGCTACAAAAATAGTAAAAAAAAAATTATCTTGAAACTTCATCTCCACATGAAGTTGTAGCACGTGACGAATGAAACAAGTGTGCATGCTGTTTAAATAGGAGTAAAAAAAATCAAGAAAAAATACAGCGCAGTAAAAGTGCCCAGAATGTATGTATATAATTAAACACGAAATATTCTTTAAAATACGAAACACAAATTGTTTTGTTCATAACCAAAATTGTAATAACTACAATTAACATCTTTAATGCGATAATGGTATTCGAATCAGTATCTATACTTTTCATTTTTCCAACCTTCAACAACACTTTCCATCGGTACATTATTCAAATATACCTCATGCACCCTGAAAATCTAACTTTCGACTTTTCCTCTCCTCTTTTTCTCTCTCTCTTTCACTCTCACACATCTACGATCACTTAACCCTCGCTACTATATAGCCTGCACATCAGGCAAGAAAGAGTACGAGCTAGTTAAGCGAACTCGGGGGGTGGAAGAGTCAGTCAGTCCATCCGTCCGTCCGCGCGTGTCCGTTGCAGCGCACGTAAGTCTCGTGTAAGACTATAGTTGCCAACGACGCGCGTCGGCAGCGACGAGGTAGTGTAGTACTATATACCGAGCGACACGAGGCTTAACGCTCCCTAAGGCCGTGTAATACGATCACTGCACCAATACATGCTCGCACCGAAGAGCGCGCGAACTTTAAACTGCCGTACGTGCGTGTATGCATGTATGTGAGCCTATATATATATACATGTATATACATGCATGCTGAGACGGTATACGTGGAAACGAAGCGGAGGATGCATCGAAAACACGGGAGTGCAGAAGCTCGAGAAGCAGCAGCAGCAGCAGTGGGCGCGCGAAAGAGGGAGAGAGAGAGAGAGAGTTGCGAGTAGTGCAGGGAGTAGCAATCGATAGCGAGCGCGAACGCGCCTGCACACCGAAACTCTATGGGATTCTCGAGCGCGGAGGGATAAGTAGGTCTCTTGCGGCGAGGTATTTCGTGTACGGGGAGGTTAAATACTTGCTCTGTTGCAGCTATGTGGTACGTGTATATGTAAATAATCACGAATGTGCTGTGTGTGTTGCGTTTGAGAAAAATAGCTGTTGAGTTTTAACTATGAGCTCCATTTTTTTAAAGACGTTATGTTATTTTTCAGATACATAATAAGAGTTTTTTGTAGGTTACGTATCATTTAAAATTTTTAAGTTATGTTGTTATTAAAACAGAATACTGCTCGGTACATCAAAGTAAAATGTCAATCGATATAGTGTAGCACAGTTATTTTCTACATTCCTCAGCATTATACCATCCCACATATATATTCACCTGGTATATAT
>JAWWEQ010000027.1:2722201-2809365 GCA_035583055.1 Torymus tubicola
TATGTACAAGCCAACTTTGAAGACCAAAACAATTTTTATCCTCGCCACAGCTTCATTATACTACGTGCGGCTGTTTTCTCTTGCTCTCTCTCTTGCTCTCTCGCTCTCCCTGATATAAAATTCAATGCCCCGACTTGCGCTAACGATAGCGTTCCCTCCTCCTCTACAAAGCATCGCTATGCTAATCCGATGATTGGCCGTGTTCCAAGTTTCTTTTCGTGTGTGCGGGTGAGTATACGCGCGTGCTCGCAGGGGGTCCAACCACCCTTAACCGAAACCATAAGCCAAAACTAACCCTTATTCTAATTAGCCGACGCGTATCTGCTTTGCATATTTTCTCGATTAACTCTCTCTCTCTCTTTCTCTCTCGTACTCGCTGAGCGGGTGCACGAAGTCTCTTGTTTACCGGCTGGCTGTGTAGTTTGCTGTATATACATATACACACACACACATACCCACATATACATCACAGCGTTGCCGCATATTTTCGCGAAATTAAGTCCGTACAGCTTATGCGAGCTTGTTCTGCTGTCGAGTTTTTCTTGCGTATATTCTCGGTTGTATATATACAGTCTTAGTGAAGCGAGTATAGTAGTTTTAATTATTTTCGGGTTTCAATTTAACATACTGTTACAGAAAAGCTGGATCTTTTATTAATATAATATTATGGTAACATTCTAAACTTTTGAAAAATTACTCTTTCCCCAACAATCCTTCTCTTACCCTTATACATATAAAAAATCAATCGATACGCAGATCACCCCCTAAATACGAAATATTCACACCACACAGCCTCACTGCACTTATACATATAAATACGCGTAGAATTAAAATCATCAAAGACTTTCTCTCTCACGCGTGCGCGTATCCTCGCACCAAGCGGCTTAGTAATCACGGGAGAGGCAGAATTAAAATCACAAGCCAGACCGCGCGAGTTCCCTTGTACTTTCTCTCGCCTCGCGTCTTATGATCGCACGCACGCGCGCGCTTGGAATCGCAAATTTCCCTTCGACTTGGGTGACGACGACGACGATGTCGACTCAACACCGTTACTCTTTCACCTTCGTTCAAAGCCGACTCTGTAATTCTACGGTACAAGGTGACATAGCTCTCGGCGCGCGTTGTCTAATCTGCGACAGTTTTGCGACGGTTAAAGTATATATGAGCAAATAGTGTTGGTTGAGTATATAAATGGTTCGCGATGAATACAAATTTTATTCAACTGTATATGTATGTACATTGATGAAAAAATTAAAATTTTTTCTTAAAGGTACATTCATCAGACAAACTTTTTCTTGTTCTTTGAACTATTCCGAATGTGAAAAATGATAAGAACAAGCTTGATTCAACAGTATCATTTTTTGGTGACAGTTTTAAATCAACTTAGAATTGAAATAAATGATGGAAAAAGGAATTCAATTTTTAAGGCACATCAACAAAACACAGTTTTTCTTTTTCTTTAAGCCTCTACGAATGTAAAAAAAAATATACCATCGAATCGGTCTTGGAAATATTTTTTTTTACATTCGTAAAGACTTAAAAAAGAAAAAAAACTTTTTTCCGTAGATGAGCCTTAAAAATTAAATTCCTTTTTTGAGCTTCGTTATTCGTGATAAAACGTGAAATTTCCATGAATTTTTTTTTTGTCACCAAAAAATGATACCGTTGAATCAAGCTTGTTCTTATCATTTTCTTGCATTCGGAATAGTTTAAAGAACAACAAAAAGTTTGTCTGATGAGTGTGCCTTAAAAAAAAATTTTTTCGTCAACTTAAAAGGAAAATAAATAGTGGAATAGCTCATATACTTTCTTCGTATATGTATATCATGTATCATACTCCTTCTTTCGCATCGTATGCTTCTCTTGGTGCATTTCTAAAACAGTCCTAAACATTCCCCCCTGCGCTGAAAAAACAACTCTCCAACCAACACACACACACACACACACACACACACACATACAGAGATCGGCAAACTGTCAAAGAGAGCCTACATCGCACGACGCTTAATTAGCCGAAATGAAGGCACACGACACGCGCACGCTCGGCAGGTATGTATCGTCTATATACTATACATATATATACGCTCACGTCGATCCCTTGCGAACCAAACGACAGCTCGAATCATTGTCAGGACTCGAGGGAGAAAAAAAAATGAAAACGAAGAAGGGAGAAGAGAGAAAGAACGAGAAATGTTGCTATATGTGTATAGTATAGGTCGATCATCAAACGCGGAGGAAGAACGGGCGCCTCTCTTGCCGAGAGCAAGCCGGCCAAACGATGCGTGAAATACTGCCGCGCGCCATATTGGATTTCTCTGCGCGGCACGGTGCTTTTTGCGCGAAGGACGAAAGAAGGATCGTCGCCACAAATACATATATGGGTGTGTGTGTAGAGGTATAGTATGGCTGATGCATGTGTATATATATAGAGAGAGAGAGAGAGAGCGGAGGAGGAGGTACAGGGTTGGGTTCTCCGAGCGCCACTGCACGACGGCGTCGTCGACCTCGCGTGGATGTCGCCCGGTTGTTTGGTGGTAAGGCGCTGCTGCTACTGCATAGTATTTTAATAGCGGCTGTATTGTATTATAAGGCATTTTTTCATTGGATGGTGGAGATGTTTTTTCTTCGTTGTGTTGTCAATAAAATAAAATTGATACCTTCCAATTATTTACTATAATATTTTATTCCACATCGCGCATGGTATAGAAAAAAACGTATAAAAATTTAGTTTGGTACCAAAATGAAATTTTTGGTAATCTTTATTACAGCTTGAAAGCAAGAAGAATCTTTCTATTTCATACGTCTTGTTTTAATTTTAATTTTGGCTTCGACGAAGTACTATACCGCCTATACCTGTTATTTTTTGCTTATTATATCAATAACATTAAATGAAATTCTTGCACTGATTTAATGAAAGTGACGAAGCGCAAACGTCAAGTAAAATTTACCATAACACTCGTTCCGTATATATATATTTGAACTCATAAATTATGATAAACGAACTTTTACTCAACCCCCTTTTCATCATTAACCGAAAATAACCGTGCGTCTGCCACACTCCCACGCTGCAGCTTACACGCGTTCATCACATCTGACCTATACAAACTCGCCCGAAACATACCTGCACCCATCACTGCACCTGTCTCCGCAGAGTCAAGTCACAACAGTCATGAGCCGCGTGCGCGCACATCTCCCTTATTACATCGTACGCCACGTCATCATTATCATCCAACCTCCGTATACGGTCCATCATCAACGCGGAACTATATCGCATCGCTCGTATTCCATGCATACGTAACGTAACGTCATCAAAATCCACTCTCTCTCTTTCTCTCCTATACTACTATACACTGGCGCACCCCTATCCCATTACCACCCCGATGAAATTGAAATGACGGGCCGTTCGACGCGGGGGCGAGCAGTACAACCACCACCACCATCGTCGTCGTATCTCTTTGCGGCGGCATAAGCTCGTAAACTCGCAATATTGAATACAAATGAGCCGGGGAGTCCCCCCCTGGGGGTGCAAATGAGCCGGATGCGGATGGGTATATAGCGTCGACTACGACGACTACGACGACGGCGAGAGTCGTGCAACAGTAGCGTGGTGGTGGTGCGGTCCTGGATTTTACCCCAGGCAGAAGGGTAGAGAAGAGAGGGAGAAAGAGAGAGAGAGAGAGAGAGATTAAAAAGGAAGAGGATGATGCCGCTACAGTGCGGGGATCAATTCGCAGTGTGAGTGTGTATGTGTATATGTATATGTATATATATATATATATTCGTGCGATTTATAACGTGGCATATGTCATCGGGTGCGGTTTTCTTTTTCACGTATATATAGATAGAGTATTTCGAGGGTGGTTTAAAGTGATATTGTCGTGTTGACGGCTGATGATGTGATTTGTATGACACGCCGTGGTAAACATCAACTTTGAGTGCATATAGCATTTGATGTGGATAGATCGTATATTTCTTCCCGTCGTTTCGAATTTAGTTGTCGGCGTGATAATGTTTCAATAATTCTACTTGGCAATTCTTTTTTGCATTTTATTCAAGGAAATTTGGTAAAGTGAACATTAAAAACAATACTTACTTCTTTTCTCGCTTCCCCGCGCCAGTATCTCGGAATCCTTTCGCGAATGGATTGTTGTCTATTTTTAATTGCGTTATCTGTAAGCAAAAAGAAAAAATCGTATTAAAATATATGTTCTATATATGATCATATACTATAATCTAATTAAAAGTAAAATTCTCAAAGTTATATTATTTCCATTAACAACTATTTCAATCTCCTCTATAACAGTCGCTCGCTCTTCCCCCCCCCCCCTCCTCCGTCTCACTCCTTATATACGAAACCCATGAGCACTCGAAAAATATATCTCCTCCAAGAAATTCCTCTCCCTCCATTCCCGTCCGCAACAGCGGCATAGCGGCGGCGGCAACGACGCTCACACACGGCGCTCTATCTCCCGACAAATGATAATCGAAGGCCAGCGCTCGCGATTAACGATCTTCTCCTCTCTCTCTCTCTCTCTCTTTCCCTTTGGCGTGAATCTCGAGACGCCGCGTACCGACAAAGCTCCATTCACTCTCCTCCTCTCTCAAGGTCGTACTCTCCGTACGTATGCGTACTTACATATATACGCATGGTCTTTCCATTTTCTCCCCCCAGCTACTGCTGCTGCCCATTCACTCTCACATACGGCTTTCCATTTTTCCGCGACGCGCAAGTATATAGCGGGTAAGGAGACAGTGCGGAGCCTTGTTTCGGCGTGGTATCTAAATGGAGTGACGAGAGAGAAGAAGAAGGAGAAGAGCGTGACTTGAGAGTATTTGTGAATGATGCTTGCGTAGAGAGGATTGATATGGGTAGAAGGAACGAGAGAGAGAGAGAGAGAGAGAGGAAAGCAGTATCGAAGTGGATCGGATGTATGGGATAGAAGTGTCTGTTGTCGGTGGTTCATTAATAAGCCTGTTGTCTCTTCGCTTATCTCCGGCACCGTTAAATGCGAGAGTGACCGATAATGAAGTGATAATAAATTTATTAAGTCTAAGATAATCCATTGTCAGTGGCGCTGAATGATTAGATTATGATTAACTATCCATATGACGAAAAGTTTCAACCAACCGATCTACATAGCCAAAAATTGTCGTCACATCGTTAAAAATTAATGTTTATTATAATTCTTAATTCCACGACTATATGGTACACTCTATTCCTAAAATACTTCAGTAATTCTCTACATACACGCGTCTCTTTCATTCCTATATATCACAAAAAGCATTCGCAGATCAAGTGACAGAGGAAGCGCCAGCTCTCTTATATATATATATATATATACGAAACTCTCGCACGCGCGACTATATAACCCTCTGAAAAATCGAACAAAGCCGCGCCTTTACGATCTCCCGGCGGCGATAACTGCAGAAACAGCAGCAGCAGCAGCATCGGCCCAGAAATATAACGCGTACCGAGAAGTGCCGCTTTCCGAGAAGGAATATACGCCGCGTGATGCTAATCTGCGCGCGAGACCGCGAACGCGTCCATATATATATATATATATATATATATATATATACAAGAGAGAGAAAGAGAGAGAGAGAAAGATCGTGCGCAGCGCTCATTAGCTCGAGTTATATATTCAGGCGGCGAGTCTGTCGCCGACAGTTTAGTGCTGCGTGTCCTATACATATATATACGCATGTGATGCAGCGTGAATTTTTGGCTGGTGAGTCGAAGCTTTCGAACGCTCGAAGAAGCGTAAGATATGAATTTAATTCAACGGCTATATCGAGATGCGCAAGCGGCGACGGATTTTTTGATATATACTTTTGCTCTCGTTATTGATGAGCCAGAGGAACGAGGAATGTGTGATTATTGTATATAGTATACTTACTTTTTCGTTTTGGTACGCTGTGACCGCGATAAATTCAGTCTCCTTGAACACGTAACTTCTGAAGGTGGAATAGGGAAGCTTCAAGATGTCGTTGGCTCGGACGAGATGAAACCTCGGCTGGTACTTGTGCATAGAGTTCAGTATCGTCTGTAAAAAGACAAGAGAGCATATGATGGGATAGACTGTTTTATGCTTGTTGCGTCGGTTTTTTTTTCTTTAATATATATTCAGATTTTTTACGCAGCTTTGAAAGTAAGCTTGAATTCAACTTATATATTAACCTTAATGCTTAAATGAATCGTTCGCGTTAGTTATGTAAAAGAAATAGAAAGAGAGTAGAAGCTGTTAATATTCATGCATTATTTGGATTTGGTTCGTTCTCTCATAATTCAATACACATCTTACAACACATGCGTCCTTTTGTATAAAAATGTTACATACATAACCATATAAAATCACACGATCAAATCTTATCTACATAAGTATAGAAAGCAACTGAAATTCCTTCCTCAATCGCTATTGAAATTCGGAAATTTCCCGAAAGCTCATCAAGCCCTCAGTAAGATTGACCGAGCCACATGCGCTCGTTCGTTCGCTCGTTCACTCGTATAGCATAATTTATTCAGCGGCCATCGGCCGGAGGGCAGCGTGATCGATCGAACTGAAGTCTGTCTTTCTCTCTCTCACTCGTTCGTTTATACTCACTCACACATATATATGCCCTTCCTCCGAAGAGGATCGAAAATTCGCGGGAAGTTCCCGCATTATGTAGATTGATCATTTTCGCTTGTTTGCGGCCAATTACCGAGGCGAGGTCGCTGCTATATACTGCTATATATATATATATATATATATGCGTCCGATGAATGATTCAGGTGTAGTACAGGTGAGCCGAGGTATTATTTCTTATCGCGGGTGGAAAACTTTTCGATGGGTGGGATGGTAATTTGGCTGGTTCTCGTCAAGTGAGTATGAGCTGTGTACTTATATGTAAAGGAGGAATTAGAATGATTTTTACACCCTTTGCCTTTTTAGATGAACTATTTTGGTTATATTGTAATTAATTAATTTACAAATGCCATATTGAAAGTTCTACTTCCTTCCAATATAAGTAAACATGAATATTCAATAGAAAAAGGTCTATTTTAACAGAATTGTTTAGAGGATAAAACTGTAAAATTTTTCGTGGATTTCCTCATACGTGTTATCGTTGTAATTTGTTTTTCTCAAAAATAAATTTGCTATCTGCAGGAAAATTTTTTTTTTCTTGTACCGATAAAACTGTTCCATAACACCATTTACACAATCCACGTGCCAAAAAAAAATTATTCGCATTACACTCGCATTACATAATTATCCCCCATAATAATATATACTTATCAAAACCGATCCCGCAGTTGAACTCTGTCAAAATCACCAGCTCAAAAGCTCTCTTTGTTATAATTCCAAACCCATTTTCCAGAAAACACATTCAACGTGGCCTTGCGCGCCGTCGCTCCACACATTAAACTCCGAACAAATATACTATATACACAACGCGCAGTCGTTACGCGAGCAAAAGATCCATCAACCGAAGTCGCAATTGTGCCTAATAAAATTTTCCGCGTGCAGCGGCGGCATTGGTGCGCTCCGAATTCACTCTCGTAAACCGACGCGCGCGCGCTCGCGCACGCTCAACGGTTATACGACGTCGTGAACGCGTTCGCGCAGTTTATTAAAGAGAGAGAGAGAGGGAGAAGAAGGTAGCAGTTTTTCCCTTTACACGAGCTGCACCGATAAGTATCCCGTCGTTAATACAAAGCTACCGATTAACGGCGTCGCTTGCCTTGCGCACGCGCGCACGTTCAAGCTCGACTTTTCGCGTAACGCGCTTTTAAGGCATCGTTAAGAGAGAGAGAGAGAGAGCGAGAGGAGGAGGGAGAAGACATAAACGTGGAAGGTTTATATATGTGTGTATATATATATGAGAAAACCTGAGTATAAGGCTAACGCGATGGTAGCGCCATGGGAAAATTGGCGCTCGGTTTAGTTCGGCATATATATGCGGAGGGAAGGAAAGTTTGCTCGTTGGCGATGGTTCAGTTTCTTCGGTGGATGGATAATATACAGTACGTGAGCTATGATATTTGATAATGAAGTTAATTTATTGGAGATAGAATTTCAGTAGATAAGTTGAGGAAAAGAAACATATGTATACGTTAAATTGTAACAGTTTTATCAGTTCTTTAGGTCACTGCTATTTTAAAAAAGTCTTTTTTTTTCTACAAAATAGTTGATAATTTAGTTTTTTAATAAACTCATCAGAAGCTATGTATAATGCATACATTCATATTTATTTCACAATTTAACGTAATTTATTATAGTATGTAGACGAATAAGACTATATACCGGTAATTTATAAAATATATCATGTATGTATAACTAGTTAAATAATTTCTTTATTCAAGGTGGAGCGATCTAGATATATAGCCTGCATATGTCTATATTACATAGAAACGTAGAATAAAATACGGAATATGCTTTGACGCGGGCAATCGCGTAACTTTGTCACGTCAATCGAGTGTCGCTTCGTCGCAGGGTATAGATACTATTCTAATAACCGACAACGTCCATAATATATTGAGATAATATTTATGTACTAGTACATAATAATGCGAACTGATGAGTTACGGAAACAATAAATTAGCGTCGTCAATTTTATAACCATATTTTATATAATACCATCAATATTTCAACATGGGAATATACGAAAACAGGATGCCAATTTTTTTTTCCCCAAGTCAACCACATAACACCGAAAGAATGTGAACGGTTATATATACTTCTGACAAATTATATCGAACAGATCAGAACGCGCCTCCTTCCGAAACACTCACCAAAATAAAATAAAACAAAAAAAAAAGAACGTAGAAGGGACAGCCATAATAAATAAAATATCCAAGAGCCATTACGCACTATATACTGCAGCGGCGGCATAGCGGCTGCGCACAAAGAGGGGAATAATTGGCGCGCTTGCACGAGATAGCGCTAATCTAGCCCACGCACACGCGCGCGCACGCCGGCATTAGCCTATCAAAGGCTAAATACCTTCGGCCGTGGCGGCGGCGGCGGCGGCTCGCTCGTCGCTCGATTGCGTATTTTATGCGCTATTAAAGGCCCGGCTGCGCGTGCTGGAAACTTCGCGGTAGGCAAAAAACTTGATGGGAGCAGTACGCAGTGAGTGTATATGGGCGGAGGAGAAGAGAAGAGGAGATGAAGAACAAGAAGAAGAAGAAGATTGAATCGGAACGAAAATTTTTGCACGCTTAATTGGCGCGGAGTAGTAGAGAGTCTGATTGAGAGTCGTTTCCTCATTTTCCCGGTACTTCTGATATGATGGTAAACTCTCGTTCTATTATAGCTTGAGAAAAGTCAATTTTCAGTTCACCACAGTCGCGTTATAACGTCTTTACGATTATATATATTCGAGTATGCATTTCACCAAAAATCGCAAGCTGCATATATATATGCACCATCAAGGCTCACACGCGCGTGAGTCGTATCGTGACGTTAAATTGACTGGAGTCGCAGATAAGCCTATATACTGGCTACTGCCCTCCGTATATACACATACATATACACATATAACGAAAAAAAAAGGAAGAAATCGAGGGTGAGCGCGCGCGCGCGCACACACAGAAGCCGCAGCGGCTAATGACTCTGTCCAGGGCAATCTCGGGGTGTTATCTGCTCGAGGCCCACCTACTTGGAATCACGAGAGGAGCGAGTCAACGAGCGAGTATGGCCTTTACGATCGGCGCCGGCGTTCGTTTGTCTCTCTCGCTCTCTCTCTCTCTCACTCTCTACCTGTGTTATGCACATACATATATACACACATGCTAACGGACACGCCCGAGTTGGATAAAGGGCGCGACTCGGACCTCGTTTTAACGAGCCACGGCGCCTCTCTCGGCTCTGTCTCTTATATTTTTGCTTCTCTTTTCGCGTGTGCACACGCGTTCGCGAAGGGCTTCAATTTGCTGCCGTAGTACGCGCATATTGAGAGAGGAGCTCGTCGCATATACATATGTATAATACTTGGTAGAACGAAGTGGACTAGCACCTATATATATATAGTTGATTTATGATAACATTTTATGAACTGTATTTTTCGGATAGACGGTTATCCTCTTCTTTTTTTTTAGTGAATAGAGCGGAGCGGATGTGAATAATTTTGGAAAGATGTTCTTGTTATATACACTAATGAGACGTAATATATGATATACGTCCAGATGTCGTACAAATGAATTGATCATTCTAGGAAATTCTAATTAATCCCGAAAGCAGTAACTATATAACTGCTATGGCGCGAAGTGTGTGTATATAGTATTAATTACATATGCGTCAATTCCGCAATACTCATGGCATATATCCGCACGCATTTCATTAATCCTGCTACGGACACATTGCAATATAATTTGTTTTGATGTATTTGCCACAAAACAGTTGGCGTTAATGGAATAATAGCCGTGTTATATTTATCTGGACAAACTTATGCGCTTATACCATAACGATAATATTTACACGTCATAATATAATCAAACACGTTGCGTAATGCGCGCGAGCGCAATTGTTGTATTGTACAGTATACACATACTCTCTGCACTTGAAACCACTATTGTTTGTATCATTAATTACCGACACTTATCGCGTTTCAACATTATTATATGATGATACCACTCTATACTATTTTATACACATTTACAAAATTTACCCTTCGATATCCATTCATTTAAACTAGCATAGGCTGTCGTACCCTCTTATTCAGCTCAAAAAGAGTTCGATTAACGCAATCGATAATACAATTAAAATACCTTTTTCACCGTGTGCGCGTGCAAACGGATTATTTTCCGCGAGGCACTTCAATTACGTAACGAGAGCGGCTTTCGCACGATCAAGAACAGCAGCAGCAGTAGCAGTAGCAGTAACACAACACAGTAAACCGTTCGTTTTCGACCACTTGGCATCTTTGTTTGTTTTTTATTTCCAAAGAGGAGGTGGAGAAGGACGACGACGACGACGACGCTAATTTGGGCGAGCGACTTTGATCGCAAGCCAAAGGGAGAGAGAGCGAGTGAGCGCCAGGACAAAGGCAACATCGATAAGGCGAGAGGAGAGGCGCCGAGAAAGGGAATACAAAATAAGCGCCTGCTGGTGGTCCGAGGCAAGTTGCCTGAGCGCGCGCGACTCCAAACGCTGGACATACGCCGTCGCGTGATGTATATATAGTACTCGAAGTGCTGTGGATGCGATCATGTGTATATATATATAGAGAGAGAGAACGATAGAGGTGAGGCTACGGGTACATCGTGGTCTGGACAAAAGGAATGGCTAGGTTGGCCTGATTCGACTTTTCCTCGATAGCACGCTCAAGCCGTTGTCGTCGTCGTCGACTTTCGGTTCAGTGGCTTTTAAGTGACTTTCCGAATATTGTTTTATATTAATAAGTGAAAAATCCCAATTCGTGAATTTGATCGGCGAATTTTAACATATATCTTTTAGAACACAGAAGAAAAAGAACTCGTTTGATAAACCAGGACAATTTTAAGAGAAGATAAAAATACCACATTAATTTTTTCCGAATTCAACTACCAATATAAAATTTCCACTGGCTACACAACCTGGCCCAAATTAACCAACATTATCTTAAAAAAAAGAAACTTAGTTAGCCGATATCAAACGAAGATTTAACCCCTTCGCTATGTACACAGACACACACGCGAAACCGCTTGCTATATATAGCGCGACGTAGTTAACGCCGTGGACACACCTAGCCCCCTCCGCTTCAGCAGCACCCGCGCGCGCGCGCGCAGACGTACTTTCGCCCCCTGAGGCGTGTTCTCTCTCACTCTCTCAGGCCTCACGCGGGGGTGCCAAGCGTGGCGCCACCTCGGCAGGAAGCGGCCGAGGAGAGAAACTCTATCGACCGCGAGTATATACGCGCGCGCGTGGAACCCAGGGACTTTTTCTTCTTCTTTCCGTCGACGTTACTGTGTTATATAGATGTATACATATATATAGTGGGTTTCTCTATGTGTGTAGAGAGAATGAACATGGGGCAGAAGGCAAAAGTGCTCGCCTAATCGAATTTGGGTAGGAGGGAGGGAAAGGGTTGGGCATGAATGGTGTGGGGGAATTTGTGGGGCGATGGATGTGCGTGTGGATAGAGGTGGAGTTGGTGAGGTAAAGGTTGATGGCTTAGGTAAGAAGGGACGTGATAAGAATGATTTTGGTGACGAAAGTTATAGTAGTGTGTTCATAATAAATTTACAGTATTTTATAAGAGGTTTTACAAGAGATATTGTATAGTATTATATATGTACAATTTTTTTTAAGGTCTCTTTGGGAAATATTTCGAAACTTATAGATACGTCGTTTTTGAAGGAATGAAAATTTTTTCGTAGTAACGGATATATACGAGCAGAGCTGGAAGGGAAAAAAATCCGTAAAAACTGATATTACCGGATCGAAATGAAAAACGTATTTCAGAAGTCGTAGCGTGAGAATACCTTTAGTTTTCCCGCGAGAGAAATACGAGTACTTTTGTGCACGACAAATATTTGAATGCCCGTAAAATAAATACGGAGGGCCGGCAGGCAAACAGGCAGGCAGACTGGCCGGGTGCTAGTACTACGTAGGAGCGATTTTCATAGTCTCCGGGGAAAACCGAGTTGAGTCTATAGATATATATTTATACTCGCTTTTTTATCTTTGTATTATTTTCCAATACTTTTCTCCTTGCGGAGCAGAGGAGGACGAGACTTTTTCGAATTTCACGTGCGGATATTAAAATTTTTTTGAGAGATATTTTTTCACGAATGTATATATACGGTTCCAAAGCTCCAGACTCAAGAGTGCAAAAATGTACGCAGAGCTTTGTTTGAAGAGGGAGAGAGAGAGGGAGAGAAAGAGGAAATTTGTTGTGACGTAAACACAAGAAAACGGTCACGTGCAATATAATTATAAAAGTATATAACGGCCAAATATTTAAATAATTTAAAATTTGTGTGCTGCAGCATACTGCACGCTATCAAGTGTCAAAAAGACGCCGACGAGAGCTTATCTTATTTTTCGCACTCGCGAGCTCATGCGTGATATTTTTACTGCTTTATAAAAAAAAACGCGAGAGAATCTCGTATATACTTACATCTCTCATACATAAAGCAAAACCGATCAAACTTCCACGAGACCAACGATTACTCCCATACACCTACACATAATCGTCGACACCCTCTATATATGTTCCCACAAAACACCCTTGCGTAAGGAAAACCTGCGAACGAAAATTCTCAAAGAGAAGCTTCCTTTGAAGGCTTTTCGCGCGCAGTATACTATACACGGAAGTGTGAAACTCTGCGAAAAATTCGTCTCTTCCTCTCTCTCTCTCTCTCTCTCTCGATTTTATATGCTTTTTATTTTCAAGAGCCCTCGCTCGCCTCTCTTTTCGCTTGGTTAGCGCGTTGCGAAGAATGCGGTCGGAGAGACAGACAGAGAGAGAAAGAGAGAGAGAGAGAAGCTCTGCACACTCATGCCAGAGGAAATTGAGACTGAAAATGGGAAATTTTATTGGCGATATCGGGCGTATATTGCCGCTATTCGAAGAGTGAAGAGCATTCGCGCGGGCGTTCACTTGTGACGTATACATATATCTATAGATATTTGATTGCAGCTCGAAGGCTTGTTAATTTGTAAAAGCGAAGAGTATAGCTATATGCTATATACGTAAGCTGTATATAATAACTGGAAGATTGTTGGAGTCAAGTTTATTGGGTGATTTAATAGAGGGGAATCATTGAATGAAAGTATATTGTTGTTATTCAGTCATTATTTGCACTCAGATGTGTATTATATATTTATTCTATTAATATGTACTTTTTTCGCAAAATGTGAAATTTTAATCGCAACGTTTGTTAATAATTCAACAGTCTGAAGCATACTTCTTATTTGTTCTACATCTGTTTGAAGCGTTGTAAAACATTTGCAATATATGTCTCGAAGATATAACCGGTTTAAACTCTCCCGATTATTATACAATAAGATAATTATACTCGTCACGAACATTCATCCACATAAATACACCAGTTCAATCGCAAACCCCTGCGTTCCCCGATTGAGAAGATAAAAAACGTAACATCATCAGTCCGTGGCGAAAAATACGCGAGTGGAATAGCTAAACACCACGCGATCTGCAGGGTACAGGGCGACAATGGCGCTGATTGAAAATCAACCATCGAACCGATATATATATATATATATATATCTTCTACACCCAGACAAGCTACCACCCGTCCGATTAGGGATGCGCGTCTGGCCCTTCCGGACGACGTACTTTCCACCCTGTAATTTCGCGGCCAGCGGCTAGGAGACAAAGTAAAAAAGACGGTGCGGTTGTTAACTGTCGAGTTTTCTCGGCGTGCGCGCATTGTCGGTGAAAACGGCTTGCGCCAGCGGTTTCTTTATTTCGGCTGGCCGCCTTTTCTTTCTTCCTTTTTTTCTCTCTTCTTCGAGGGTGAAATTGCCTGCTGTGTACTACTACTACTACTACTGACACTGCAGTATATAAGAATACTCGTGAGTGGTCAGTTTAACTGCGAGAGGAGGAATTTTTTCGTTTAGTTTAGTATATATCACGCTGAAGCTTCAAAGATGTTTAAAAATAAATCTAATTGATGAAGGCTTGATAAAAGTTATCTGAGCGATGCCACACGCGAGAGTTGCTAGAGGAAAAACTGTTTTGGACGAGAGAGAGAGAGAGAGAGAGAGAGAGAGAGAAAAAAAGGCAAAAAAGTGATAAGACACAGTATAAATATTTGAATGTTTCAAAATTCTTCCTTATGATTATTATTTATAAATGTTTTTTTTTACCGATAACAGTTTTTTTGAAAGATTTCATAAGCCAAGTTATTGGAGAAATTTGATAATTTAATAACTTAAAAATCGTCTTTGAAATGTTTTAACTATTACGTATATCATTTTCTTTTTACAAAATGCACGTTAATAGGTCCTCTGATCAACCGAACGGTAACCCACGAGATCATTCAATCACCGCTCTATATACCATCCTTAACCGGAAGTCAAACGACAGAACCACACACAATCCGAAACCCTAGCCAAACAACGAACCTCATTCTCCTCCATCGAATCTCCGCTACGACATTCGAGAAGAAACGAGAGCAGAATCTCTCTTCTCTGTCTTTCAACTGCACAAGAGAAAGACCGAGAAAGAGAGACACGCATTCGCGCCCGCTTTATCGCTCTCTCCTCGTAAATTACGCCTGGCGCATTACCCGATAGCTGCCGCAGCAGCAAACGAGGCCGGGTGACAAGTGTGCGCCGCGGTTGTATATATACGTCGCGATAAGCCGTTCGCGCGTTAGCGCATGAAATTTGTCTCCCTCGCTTATATATATCTACAGAGTCTTACACGCGCGTTCACTCTCTCGCTCTCTCATGCTTTATAATCAATTTATTTGCCCGCGTCGCTGTATTATCTGAGGTTATCAGGGGTTCGTTCGACACTTTCGTTTCGCTGTGTCTTATCGTCTGGAGGCCGCCGCGTCGCCTCTTCTTCAAGGAGGAAGAAGAGCAATAACACGCGCGCGCCCCAGTTACCAGTCGGGGGCGCGTGCGAGAGCGCCTATAAGTATATTTATCAATGTTTGTATATGTATGTCGGTACGAGATTTGTGGTATTTGCGATGACTTTGTTTTGAGCGCGCTACGGACGTGGGAATGGAGCAGTCGCAGCCGTCTTTGCGAGTATATCTATGTATATTGTTGTATGTATTATAAGAGTTTATCGGCACTTAACGGCCCTCTTTGCGAGTTAAAAATTGTAGGCGACGATAGCGAAATTAGTGAGAAAAATCCTGATAACCTTTGAGTGGCCTATATGCCGATGGCTCCAATGCTTGAATTTCTGGACATCATCGTCATACGATGTGTACAATTTCATTGCAATGAACTTCATTCTTAATAAATTCAAATTGTATATATAGTTTTAGTGATGATTCGGCAAAAGAATCTATTCCCTTTTTTTTGTTTCGTTTGCACCGTAGGGTTATTAGCTGAAGGATAAACATATTACAAGTTTAACAAGTTCTGACTATATACCACTGAAAACAGCTAAGAAAAACAATGACAGCTGTCTTGACCCAATAACCACTCAACCAATATATATACACACGCGGCGTCTTGAAAACTGTCACGAAGCGCCACATCAGCCGCCGGCTCGCGTCGAAAAATATCCCTCTACCTCTGGCGCCGCGGTGCTGCTCTCCTCAGTTTCAAATTCCAAGCAAAACAAAAACAACCCCATTCGACGTATACACGCGGCCCAAGCAAATTCCATTGTCGAGCATGCCGTCGTCCACTCGACAAGATACATATACACGCATATAAGAGCGGACAAAGAAAAAACAAAAGCCACGTCGAGTGTATATATAGTTCTCCTGTTGAGAGGTACGGGAAACCGGCCGAATTAATCCAACGGCAAAAGCGTTAATTAACCGAAAACGGAGCTTAGACGTCGAGCTGCTGCGCGAGCGGTGGAAAAAGAAGGGATTAGGGTCTTAACTCTAGGAGAGCACGCGGCTGCAGAGGTTCTTTGCTATTCTTACTCTTTCGGAGCACGCGCACGCGCAGTCTGTATATACTTTCGCTGAGGTAAGGATGTTATACAAACACGGATGCGTGCGTCTTTTGTTAGGACGAAGACGCGGGTTATGCTTTCCTTGGAGCTAATTATGTCGTTTGGATGATTATCAAAATAGAGTGAAATGTTGTTTTTTTTCCTGCGTGTGTACGTGTGTGTTGTATATAATTAACGTTTAATTAATTTAACTTTTTTCTTACTCTCGTAATAATTTAGTATTGTTTAATAATTCTCCCCGATAAATGTCCAACTAAATTTTTAACACTAACGTGCTTCACATGTGAGAGAAAGGCCAAAAATATATATCTTTTTTCCAAATTGCACCGAATCATCTGAAGCATCTCGCCGCGCAGGTATATATATATATATATACACACACGCTTCAGCAGTCGGTAGGCCAATGTTTGATCGCGACCCGCTGCTTATAAGTATCCCCGAGGTGTCTCCAGATATCTTTCTTTCTCTCTCGACTTCAAAGCACAAGATCCCACAAGAAAAAAACGAGAGAGAGAGAGAGAGAGAGAGAGGCTGGAAACGAAAGAAAAAAAGAGAAAAGGGAAACAAGGAACGAATACGAGTGCAAATAGCGGGCGCGCTTGCGGCGGTCAGAGGCAGTAAGTAAGTTGGTTAAACATCGGTCCTAAAACATTCAAACGACAAACAGTGCTGCTGCCGCCGTATATATATACTATATCGTCGCGCTGCCGCTCGCTCATATCGTATATGCACACACGCGCACGCGAGTGTATGCGTGCACGCGTATGCGGAGAGAAGTCGAACGTCCATTAGCGAAGTTTGCACGGCGGCGCCTCTGAAGTCACGCTCGCCGCACGAGGCAAATAAGACACGCCGAACGACGATTTCAGATGTTCGTCTCTCTCTCTCTCTCTCTTTCTACTCGCCTGTTTTTCTTTTCTATATACCAGGGCGTCGTCATCTTTTTTTATTCGGCATAGGGGAATGTAGAGTGTATGCGTGGAGAGAGAGAGTGTGTCTCTTTTCTGTGGCGGATTTCCAGTTTCCGATATATATAAGTAGTCGGCGGCGCGGTTTATCGCGCATATAGCTGGCTTGTTGATCGAGTTTTCTTCTCGTGCTGTTCGCGTCCTGATCGTTGTGTGTATGTGTTTTTTTTTCAAGGGAGAGGAGCATGATATTGGGCGGCTTTATGAACTCGCGCGTGCACGCGCGGATGAGGAGAGAATCCGTGCGATGTGTATATATTCTTAATATCCGATGAGATTATTTTTGAGAGACGATAATTTGATTTTTGTTTTATCGGTAGAGATAAGAGTTTTATCTCCAGTAACGTAATTCAATAAAGTGGTCGATATATTTAAATTAGAAGTGACATATTTTGAAATATCCTATTTTCTTTTATATCACATTCTGCATACGCTTAATTTTGTCTACGTTCAGTCGTACTGATAAATTATGTAGATAAAATGGTATGCATCTTATTTATAAATTGTCGTTAAAAAAATCCAACAAGAAAACTTTCCTATAAAACTAAGTCACTTAATTTGTAACCTCCTCGAACACTTCAACTCTCTATTATACTATACGCATGACACTCTCGAAGCGAAATTTCATTCTCACGACGTAAAAAAAAAAAGAAAAAACTTAAACTCTGCACCGAAAAAAAAAAACTTAAACGTCAAGCGCGCGCGCGCGCGCGCGCACACGCAGAGCTCATCCCGCGAGGTGTCTCGAGAAATCCAGAAAGGAGAAGCCGACACGCTCGCGGGACAAGCAGCTCGCGCGTGTAATTATCATGAGAGTTCGGCGAACATGCGAGAATCTCGCTGTTGCCGCTGCCGCGTCGAGTTATGTGTCTTTCTCGGCTCTCTCTCTCTCTCTCTCGCGTGCTCGCCGAGATTGACTTAACAAACCTACCGGCGGCGGTGAAGCGGCTATTGACATTTTCCTCGTAGTCGTTGCACGCGCGTAGCACTTGACGAAGAGAGAGAGAGAGAGAGAGAGAGAAAAGAAAGCGAAGAAGACCACGACGACGACGACAGCTTTTCGCTGCGCGTGCAAGTAAGTGCGAGAGAGATATAGAGAGAGAGGGAGGAGAGGTCTTGGCGAGAGGCCACAGGGGAGTTCGAGGTCCGACGCGCTATTGAGAGCAAATTGCGGGTGATTTGAGGGACGAGCGGGAGGTTTAGTAGTAGCAGTAGCATGAGTAGTGGTAGCTTGTTTTCAGTTGCAGTGCCAGTGGGAGAAGACATTTAGGTTGGTGGGTGTCTTTTTTTTGTTGTGTGTTAGATTAGGGTACTGGTGTTCAGACGTTATTATCATGGTTAAGCTTATACGCATGTAGAGAGTTGTTTGAATTTAAGTTTAAATTTTCATCCAACCGTTTGTTTATTGTAGTAAAAGTACTGATAAGGCGACTTTTTTTTTGTAATCCGTTATCAAAAGATGAACAACTTGCCGTCGTTATCGTCTTAATATATTTCCTCAAGTTACTTTATATAAAAACGACACGTATCAACTAACACACGCTAACTCCTAACTCAGAATCCCATATCTACCTCTTTTTTTTTAGCAAAACTCCAAGTACTCAAGGAACCGCCAAAAGGCGAAGAACCAAGCAAAAAAATAAACAGCCTTGCTGCATATATATAAGAACAGCCGCTTGCTGCCGCTCACAAGGGAAATTCCACGTATAAGCCCCGGCGCCAGTGTCCGCCGCGCGCACGCGCAGTATAGTTGTTCGTTCTCGTACTTTCGGCAGTATACGTGGAAATCCGGGAGGGGGCGAAGTATGAGGGCCCTCATTATGTTTCGGTAATTAGCCGGATAGCAGCGAGCGCGCGAGTGTGTTTTCAATTTCGCGAGAGCTCAAAGGCGCCGCGTATATATACGCGCTTGCCGTCTGGCGCCCGCGATGTGTCCTGCGCGTGTTCCTTTTTTTCCCCTCGTACTTTCTTAGTCTTGAGATATTCTGCGCACTTTTCGAGTGTCAGAGTGGATGTGTATTGTGAGGTATATATAGGGAGTTGGAAGCTCGCGAAGCAGTGGTTTTTTAACGTGAGCTTTCGTACGGAGCTTTTTTCGCACGGTTGGGTTCGTTGTGGTTTTGTTGAAAATCGTTTAATAATTTGAAGAATATTATTTTTTTTCTTTTTTATTTATCATATAGAAACTAAATATTAAACAGAAGGTTGTCATGCTAATCAATCGTTAACACACACTAACGCTATAGAAATCAACACACACACGCATTAATGCAGCTTAGCATCATTTAAAATGAGATTAAAAGATTACCCTGAATCGAGCTATATGCATAAAATCCCAACCATTTTCCCAACAGCAAACACGCAGTATACACTATAGACCTCCTCGTCATCCTTCAAATTTTCCTCACCTATATGTACTATTCCAACACGAAAAAGCGGAAGCAAGCAAGACAGGCACTGCACGCGCAGGAAGGAACGAATAATCGCGCGCGCGGGCGCGTGTGCAATTTGCAAGAGCGGTAACAGTGCGGGCATATAAAACACGACGAAGAGCAGCGCACAATGGGGCGTCCGGCCAATCGCGCATCGTCACCCGGAGGTGGCTCTGATAGAAATTATGATTGGCGCGGCTGTAGCTGCCGAGGGCGAACGAGCAGGCGAGTGAACGGTATAGAAAGAGAGAGAGAGAGAAGCGCGATGAATTGATGGGACGTGCAGTAGTAGTATAGTAGTAGTAGTAGTAGTATACGCGTGGAGGTGAAGAGCGACTGTATGCGCGCTGCTCTCTATTATGCAATTTCGACGCATTTGCTGCAGAGCGAGGGGCTGTACTACTACTACTGCTGCTGCTGCTAGTGCACAACGATGTGTATAGTGATGTTTAGGAGAGGTTGCGGAGGATTAGGTCGATGATTCAAGTGAGAATAAGATTAGATTGGGAGCTGTGTGGATGAAGTGATTTGTAGCTGTCGTCGGCTAATATAAGGGCGTAATATATTTTTGTAATATGCGGGGTAGTGTTTTATGTATTTCCATATTTTATGAAAATACATATTATGTGATGGAAATGGTTACAGTGGAGCTATATAAGAGATCTTTCAACTATGAGCTATGTATATATATATATACACGGGCACTTGAGGTTGAAAAACCAGTAATCTTTCTTTTACCTTCAGCGTAAACCTCGATATGCTATATATATATTAACAACCACGAGCACCGCGAGTCGCACAAATTTTAATATCCGGTAGCAGTTAATCTACGAACGCCATCGGTATATACACAACCAACAACAACAACTGCCCTCCGGGTATAACTATAAAAATCTCATTTGCTTGACATCCTCTGCTCCTCGAAAACCGCCATACCGTCGCGACGACTCTTGCGAAACCCAAATGACAGAGAAAAAAAAACAGAAGAAGAAGACGAAGAAGCTACAACAACTATACGACGACAACTCCCCAGTCCATAAACGGACAAATAAGCCAATAACAAGAGCGGGCGCGTTCGTTCGCTCACTCGCTCTCGGCCACTCGTCGCGTCCGTCCGCGCGTTAAGCAGGAAGCCGTCCCGCCGCAGCGGACCCATTAGACTCTCTCTCTCGCTCTTTCTACCTCCCTCTTTCCTCTCGCCTCTAGCATGCGCGAGTTGCAATTCATTTTTGCTCAATACGAAGGAGGAGAGTATAGTATAAGCTCGAAGGACTTCCTCTGCCCGCGCTCGCTAAGGAGAGATAACGCTAATTTGTATTGTCGGACGCTCTTTCTCTCTCTTCGTGTAACGAGCTTGAATTATTAATCGTGCGCGTGAGCGTGTATGCATGTCTGCGTGTGTTTCGGATATAATACATACATATATATACATACACACGGACAATGGACGCGTGAGAGCATGCTTGCACGCGCGCGGTAATAATGAAGGCTTCGTTAAAATTGATCGGCTCTTTTGACGGAATATATTTTTTTTTATTGCGCGCTCGAGCGAGACGCGCACAAGCGTGCGGGCAAGCAAGCAACGATCAGCGACGGATAGAGTTTATAAATTAATTAGTGGGTGGATTGTAATGAAATCAGGTTCAATTATATGGAGGACGCGCACAAGCAGGCGCGTGGGTAATATTGCTTCGCAGGTTGTTGCTGCTACATATATATACAGCCGTTATGTATGTATGTAGCTTTGCCAATTAGGCAATAAAGTAATTGGGTTGTAGGAAAATGGAAATTTTTTTCTACTTCTTTCGCGTGTACGTATATGAAATTGTAAAATTTTATTTCTCGCAGCTCGTAGCCGTTCATTAACAATTGTGATTTTTCATAGTTAAGTGTCTGCTATATAAAGCTTTACAAACATATATAGTTGCAGTTACACTTCCTTTTTTAAATTAAACTGTCCAAAAGAATTTTTCGCAAATACGTAACAACCCGTAACCGACCTATACGAAGTAACTTCCCACTCACTGTTACAAAATCCGTGGGCGAAACGAATTTTCTCGCGTCTATATAGACTCTCAGCTCTCTTTTTGGTCTATCGCATATATATACACACACTGCACGCTCGCACGCACGTCGCTTCATTACTCTCTAGTGCCTTTCGTCCGTGCGCACTTTATCTCCCTCTTTCTCTCTCTCTCTCTCTCTCTGTCTTGCTCCCGGGCCAAAGATAGCGACGGTATATATACGCGAGAGCGTGTGGGCGTGCTTTGATGTGTGTCGCGTCGAGTACCCATGGCCGGTCCCCCGACGACACGTACGCCCAGAGACGCGCGGTCATTTTCCTTCCTTCCTTCCTTCCTTCCTTCCTACCCACAACATCACCACCCCACACCTCCCCCTGATAGGGCGAGGCGCATACATTGGTGCACAACAACAGCAGCAACAACAACAGCAACACGCGACGCAGGGTGATGAGAGATCGTTATTAGCACGCGCGGATGGTATGCGTGTATGCACGCTATATACACATAGTTTCGTTTTCCCTTTTTGTTCTCGCCGCATGCTTTTTCACGATGATGCTGGTGGTGGTGGTGGTGATGGTGGTGTAGTTTCTTTGAGCTGCGTGTAGTGCGCGTGTTCCTGCATTAACGCTTGAATATTTTAGTAGTTCGAGGTTGGCGACGTGATGGTGATGAGAGATGAGGATGTGTAGTCCTTCGCGTATGTGACGCTTTGATGCTCGACGTGTGGTTTTCCAGATGGCGCGCGCGGGGTGACGCCTTTGACGAGGTGCGAGATTCTTCAGAGGATGGTATGGTGGTGGTGGTGGTGACGACGGCTTGTGCGCGTACACTTGTTAAGTGTTTGATGGGAGAAAAGAGAGTGAGAGACGCGTGAATGATATATCCTTGTTTGTAAAAGCTCCCCCAGAGTTGAGGCGGGATAACGCGCGATTGAAGATGAAGAAGAATTTTTTTTAAGTCGGATAAATTTGAAAAGACTTCGAAAATATATATAAATTGTTCTTCATAGAGCAAACATATACAAGAAGAGAGTCACAATGCTTTAAAGGACCACGTCCTTGCGACTTATTGTCTATGCTTCCTCACGTAAATCAGAATTTTCCTAAATCCCTGTATATAATTAATTATACCTCGAGGCACGTATATTATCATATTAAAGGAACATAAGGAACACGAGACGTAGAAAAGCACAGAAAGAGAGCAAACGCTCAGTGGAAAACACGAGGGAGAACGCGTGCGCGCGAGCACACGTTAAAGCAAGGCAAGAAAGGCTGCGAGAAAAGAAAAAGGAAAAAAAAATAATGGGGAACGAGGTGAAACGCTCGCACAGGAGGCGATATATAGAGCTGTATACTCCGCGAAAGTCGTCTCCTCTCTCTCTCTCTTACTCTTGCTCGACGTTTCTTAAGAATATAACGAGACCACGAAGTGCAGTCGAGGGTGGTCCGAGACCGCGAGCGAGCGAGCGAGCGCGAGAACAACTTTTTTTTTACTTTTTACCCTCTCTTTCTCTTTCTTTCATTCTCTTACAGGCGAGGAGGCATTAACGGGCGCCACGAAAAGAGGTAAACTTCTCTCCTCTTCGCGTCCTCCTCCTGCGCACAGGCACACACCTTCCTCCTTATTATCTCTCTATCTTCCTCCCTCGTGCTTCCTTACTTCTTCTCGTTTCGTTCTTTTTATTCTCTCTCTCTTTCCTTTCGCACACAGGTTCACTCCGACTGCCTTGTTTCCGCTGACTTTCTCGATTTCGCCAACTTCGCTGAATCTGAGAAATTCTAAGCGTGTGAAAACTTTAGCCTCAAAATTCTTCCCAATTGTCTCGTATATATACCAAAGCATTTTAATACACACCACTCAAATTCCACATATCAACCTAACCACACCAAACTCTAGAGCTCAATCGAAAAGCATCGAAAAAGGACTTAAAACATACACGGCCGACCCTCGCGCGAGACTTTCTCTCTCTCATGCGATTTCTATCTCACTCTTTCTCCTTCTTCTTCTTCCTTCTGCCGAACTTCGAGACCATCCGCGGTGGCGACGGCGGCAACAGCCGCTCGCGGCGCGTCGTCGCGTTATGGCCTGCCATCATCTCTCCCTTCTTCAACGAAGAACGAGGAGAGAGAGAGAGAGAGCAAGGCGCAGGCGTCCGAGAAAAAGGAAGAAGTAAAGAGCAGCAGCAGCAACGGCAGCAGCAGCACACCGACAGCAGCAGCAGCAGCAGCGGAAGAAGGACGAGACGCGAGAGAGATGGTTACCTTGGTAGGAGAGATATAATGTAGCCAGCTGTAGGCGCTGGCGCTGGCGCGCGCCGGTAATCACATGTTTGTTTAACCTCCGAAACCCCTCATCTATACGCGCGCGCGCGGATTTTACCTCTCTCTCGCTCTTTCTCCCTCGACCACCCTCCTCGCCTCCGGCCCCTATATATACCTCTCTCTCTCTCTCTCTCTCTCTTGCGAATACGGATGTATTTTTCCTCGACGTCGCTTCTTCTGCTCCTTTTTTCACCTCTTCGTCTCTTCTTCTTCTTCTTCGTCTTCTTCCATCCTCGACGTTCTCGCGCTTTTTGCTGTTGCTCGAATCGCAGTTCTCGCGCATATAGTACACAGTGTGTGCCTCCCACTCTTGTTCTCTCTCGCTCTGTCTCTCTCTCACTCTCGACCACGCGCGCGGTCATTCATTTTGCAGTTGTGAAAGGAGAAGCTGCTGCTGCTGCTGTTATACTGATGTAGCCTCGACGAGAGAACGAGACGAGCTTGTAACGGTGAAAACGTTGTTTCGACTGGGGAGAGATTTTCGTGCTTTCTTTTTTGTGTTCTTCCTACGTTTTTCGTTGTTTCGCACGACTGCGGTTGCGCTGCAAGGCTACGTTATATTACAGCGTGTGCGGAGGCTTGGAATGGTTATTGGATGGTTACGAGGTTCCGTATATAAGTGCCCGAGAAATTAATTTGGCGTTGGTGAGAATATCATACACCTGGGTCCCAGTTCTTTTGTCTCTTGCAATAACTTTTACGACAACATATAGAAGCGTTAAATAATGACTAGTATGAAAGAATAAAAATTCTTATTAGCAGCTTGAACTAACAGAACCTCTCCAAAAGAATTATTCGAATAATTAATTTCTCAACCCACGTATCAATCAGTCAAAACATCCAACCAAACAAATCAAACGTAACGATTGAATTTTTCATCGTAACAGCCAAAATTATTCTCTCTTTCCCTCTCTTTCGGGCGGCCATACAACCATGATGAAATTATTCAAAGCTGTGCTCGCGTGTACGATGCTGTGTATATAGCCACGAAAACGAATAATACCTCCTGCGCAGGCGCACGCGGACATTAGCATCGTCCACTTCGTTTTGCGTGGGCGCGGCGGCGGCGGCAGAAGCCGGAGGGGGATATTTTACACCCGAGAGGTGATGGATGAGCCCCGAGGCGCTCGAGCGCCTGGAACGTATTAATGGGCCGCAGATTTTACGCGCTTTAAACTCCCACAATGCCGTACGGCTATGGCTTATATGTATACTCGTGTACATGTATGTGCAAACTACTCGTTTTGCGCGTACAAGGCTGTAGTGTCGTCGCGACCCCCTAGAGTAAGGGTTTTAATAATAAGAGAGAGAAAGAGAGAGAGAGGAGGGGATCGGCCCGCTCGGGTTTATTAATGAGCTATGGAATCTCGTGCCGGGTATTTAGCGAAGGCGGTTAGCCGGTCGTTGACTCGGGGTTTAAAGTTTCACACAGGGGATGGCGTGCCATGCAGGAGAGGCTATGGGTGGGAGATCGAATAGTTTATGAAACGGCTGCTGCGCACAGGGATTGTTTTGAATGGATGCGTTTAATTGTGCGGTAAATATGACGATGGGAAATATATTATTACGATTATTATAGCTCTGTACTAGAACTTTATTTTTATATACATGAGCTGGGAGAGGAAAACAAAATTAGATCCATGCTGCGTGTATAAAAAGAGCGCTATGGTGCGAGACAAAGACAAAGGGAATATGAGGAAGAAATTAGAAAAATTACCGCGTTCGATGCGGTAGCAGTAGCAGCTATATGTATTGCACATTAATGAGCATAACGTCGAGCTACACTGCACCACAGTCGTAAATAGAATGTTATATAGTTCTACGATGCGTGATGATATGGTGTGTACGACGTGTAAGGGGGACAACACAACATTAATAGACCCCATATATATATATATATCGTACATTTAAATACGCGGTGTATAACGCCTACGCAGCCATGTATAAGTGGGCTCTATAGACAACGCGCTTTTAAAACTTTGCACGCTATGTGTAATACTCATTTTAAGCATTGGTAGCTGTCTAATGTATTACGTAACATCGAAATATATAACTAATATACAAGCATATAAACAACCTTGTCTTCATACACAAAGAGACATATTAATTTTGGATCTCCCATATATAACTTCACGATATAATAAGCGGTTCATTCAATCTTCCCCACGTGCGCGCATCTTCCCAACCTAATTATACAAATTCATTCAACCCCGAAAAATCCATATAATTACAACAGAATACAGGCCGAAAAACCTGCGATAATCCTTGTATTAAGTCATTAGGCTATATTATACTCTCACCCCAATACAACCTCTCGCAGTCATCATGATGATGATCATCGCTATCGTCGTCTCCGTGCCACCTCCCGCACGGATCCTCGAGACGCTTCGACTTCACTTCGCGAATAAATCTCCAACAATTTTCCCCTTCGATAAATCGAACCTTACGCGCGTAACCTCGCCCCTTCTCTCTCTCTCTCTCTCTCTCTCTCTCCCTCGTTCGGTTCAACGATTCATCCGACGCGATTACGTCGATTTCGGGCCCTTATTCTCTTTCTCGGTCCAGCAGCTCTCGACGAAGGAGAGAGAGAGAGAGTAAGAACGAACGAGAGGAAGGCAAAAAAGGGTCTGTCTTTTTTTGTGTCTCGGGGCCCGTCGCCGGCCCGCCGGCGCGAGCGCGAGCAAGAGAGAGAGAGAGAGAGGCGGAGCACCGTGGCGCCATGTCGCGGGGGGTCTGCCTCGCGGCGCGAGCGAATACCCGCTGCACAGCAGAGCAGACGAGCGCAGGTGTGTGTGTGTGTGTGCGTTTGTACGTGTATGTGTATATATGAATACGTGTATATATACTCTTCCTTTCTTCGCTGTCGGGCTTGGGATCCTCGCTTCTCGCTCTCTTCGTATAGCGCGGTCGGCGTGTAGAAGGTATACATGTATATATATACGTATATATAAGTGGCTCGAGAGACGTTGGTTTTATATATACATATATATACGTGGCAGAGTTGTATAACTTAGTTGTTAAATTGTTTTTTTTCTTTTAGAATAAAGATGCGTATTGAATTTTTGTTACAAGTATCGTAACGAAAATCGGGCAAAATTTACGAAATCAGGTAATCTTCATGCCCACAGGTATTGAATTTGTATAACCGTAACTTTTGTAAAGTTTTAATTAATTGTTGACGTACATGTTTAATAGAATTAAAATTACGTCTTAGTATAACCTCTTCCTTGTATTATCAATAAACTACGCAACGTCCAGCATAATTAATAATAGTAGCGAGCGATATTTAAGAATGAGAAAATTTATTCAGCAATTTCTGCGAGCTCTCCTATGCGTATACATATATAAATGCAGGCTTGTTAGTTTTTCAGCTCTCAATTTTCTTCCTCCCTTTCTCTCTTTCTCTCTCTCCCGCTCAACAAGCCGGCGCTCAGCTTATACACATCCCATACGGTTATTAACACGCCACGTCCATGTAGTACAAACACTCGTTCCTCCACTCACTCTCTCTCTCTTTCTCACACACACACACACACGCGCATATACACATCCTCGAAGGTGGTGCCGAAGCATGAGCGGGGCAGCCCGAGATTTGTGATTTAGATGAGCCAGGCGGGCGCGCGCCTGCGCGCACGCCACGGACGATCGGAGAGAGAGCTCCTTTGTTTTAAAAAAGCGAGACGCGCTGCATAGCCTTCTCTCTCACTCTCTCTCACTCACTCTCGTTGTATATAAGGGAAGAGAGAGAGAGAGAGAGCCGGACGGACGACGCCGGTTAACTGGGGCTTCTCGCACGCTAGTATGTGTGCGTATATATATATACATAGATGTGTGTATATATATGCATGCATGCGAGATCGCGAGGATTCCTTCGTCGCCGCGTTCTCTCTCTCTTTTTTTTGCGAAGGTGCTACGCGAGGAGGGAAAAAAATCACGGGTTTGCCGCGCGAGGAGGAGCGGTAATGGCGAGGTGGGGGAGGAAGTCGCGGGGCGACCGTGGCGGAAGCGTATATATGTATATATGCATGGTGCAGAATGCGGCGCACCTGATGCCCGACGAAGGTTGTATATTACGTGTGAAAAGTGCTGCATGATCGGTTCTCGAGTGTTCATATCTTAACCCTATATTAATTTGGAGTAAATTATATATAATCTTATATTGTTTAATGTAATTGTCAGATAATTTATATACATAAAAATCAATAAAATTATTAAAACAATAAAAAAAAAATATCGACATCTATACCAAATTATATAAAACTTCGGAGCAACTTCAAAAAAAAACCTAATTAAAATTTCGTTCCGAAACGAATGCGACACGATGAACGCGCGAGAAACTGGTATAGATATTAACGAGTCGCTCGTTGCTGCTGCTGTTGCCGACCGATAAAGCTGAAAGACAGTGCATTCCTGGGTCCGATGGATTCCCAGCCACATTTTTTTGTCAGTCGAGCTACAACGTGTGCACGCGGTCGAAAAAGAGTGCCGCCACGCCGTGCTATACTCGCACCTACCGCAGAACGACGATTTTCCATATAATCTCTCGCACGCGAGCTCGTGTATATGTATGCGTATATACCTTCGAGCAAAGAGCTACTGCCTGTGTGTATAACGCGCCCGGGAGCGATAACCGCTTCACCGGGTGCACTTTACACCACGCGCGTGTGTATGTATACGTATAATATATATGGGGCGATAATGGTATACGGGAGGAGGTATAAGCTAGATGGCGAGTGTCGTTATCGGGGAAAGACTTTAAAGTTGATTTTGGATTTGTGAATTTTCTTGATTTTATTTAGATTTGAAAAGAACTTTTATAACAATTGTTACAGACGCACTTATACAGTGTTTATTCACGTTCTCACACGTAACAAAATCGCTTCCATAAGCGGAATAATTAACCATAATCAAGCCAACATAACATTCTCACCTCATACATCCTCTCATGATACCCTAAGTCGTAACCATGAACACACATTAAAAAAATAAAGGAAATGGCACCGTCGAATAATGGTACGAAACAATCGTAAAACTCGTCGGCACACTGTGTGGTATATATATCGATTTAATCGGTAGCCGCCACAGCGGCGCGCATATAAAATAAGATCTATACTCAAGCGCGGCGTTACTGCTGCTGCTGCTCCGCGCGCGACGAGAGGGAACACGGGAATCCTTTAGGCCGTTCTAGATAAAGAGCGAGGCCGCCGCGGTAGTGGACACCTCACGCGCGTATATAAAGAGCCTTTCATCGCACCGCGCGCGCGAGATAAAGTCAAAGCTCTTTGGCTACTACTTTTCCCCCGCTGAAGGCAGAGGAGATGGAAGAAGAGGCCAGGGAGAGTTTATCTCGGAATTCTTTTTGACGTTACACACCTTATTTTCGGACACTTTCGCCGCGTGAGAAGGGATGCGCTTATATATATATATATATAAGAAATGTTTTGAGAGCGAGGAAGGATTTCTTTTTTTCTCTTCATCCTTGTAATTTTTTTTTTATATGAGACGAAAATGTAATTATAATGCGTGAGGATTAAACAAAAATAAAAATAGCTCTTGGACAACAAACCATTAACTGGCTACTTATTCGTCTCCGAATTGAAATGAGTTGTTTACGTATATGTGTAAAAAACCAGTATGTGAACGCGAAGTTTGTCTAAAAATAATATATGATCCAACAGATTTCGACTTTAAAAACATTTACTACTGCAGTTGATTAAATTATAAAAATTTGAAATTCAAATAGTCTTATCATACACCGGTCTATGTTATTCCGGTAGCAAGTATACACTATCGGCGACATTCTAATCGTAGATTAGAATATCAATTAAGAGAGAAACTTCAAAGAAAGTGTCCAGTTAAATAGTAGCCGCGCGGTCGTAAATTCCAATGGAAAACTATTTGGGACTGCCTGCGTGCTTTTACCGTTTCCTCTTCACGTAAAACCGAAAATGTTTCGAAAAAAAACAGAAGAATTCAAGGATTTCCACTAATCTGGTAATTTTCTTTTTAAAGTTAAAATCAAGATTGTCCAAAAATTTTAATACTCCGCTTTCGTTAATATGTTTCCGGTAACTAGCGTAAGTTTTATAGTTTCAAAGATTCGAATCTTGGTGCAAATTACAAAATATTTCTATATTTTTTATTTTTATATATATATAACAATCTTATAACGATAGCTAAATGAAAACGATTACCATAATGCATTTCACCATATATATATATATATAAAACTTTTTCCCATTGACATTTAACTTTTATATACGAACCGCACGCCACGCGATTCTTTACAAAATCCGCATCCATCGGAAAAAGAAACGCGCGTATAATGCACTGTACAAACATATAACCACCGGCTCTCCATCAAAGTCTCAAAAAGTCCCAATCCCAAACAACTCGATACATCATCGGCTTGGAAATCGCAAAAACCCAACGTTCGCGCACTGCACACACACACATACACGTCACGCGAAAAAGCCAAGGAGAGATATATAGAGAAAGAGTGGGGGGTACCGAGCGTACACTCGCCACTCATACTCGCTCGCCAGACAAGGACGCACACGGCGCGCTGGTGGTGGTGGCGACTGCGAGCGCGCGCGCGCGAGAGAAGAAGCGTTTCGCGATGGGTGGCACACGATCTCTCGCTTTCTCTCTCTCTCTCTCGCTCGCTCGCTCGCTCATGCGCAGGAGCTCGTGGGAAACAGCGAGCGGCGGCTCCCGCGCCCGCGGAGTCGTGACGAGCAGCAGCAGCAGCAGTAACGCGATTCTCTGCGCGTATCCCTCTTTCTCTCTCCTTGTGCGTGTGCGCAGGATAACGCGAAGGTAGAGAGAGAAAGAGAGAGAGAGAGAGAGAGAGAGAATCGGATTTATGAATGGAAAGAGAGATAGAAGTGAAGAAGGCTGAGGGTGGGTAAGCAAGAGAGTTGAGGCTCGTTGAGCAGTGCGGAATTTCAATGGACGGGATAGAGTTATTTTCTACAACGGGGAGGAGGAGGGAGAGTGAGTGAAGGTGGCTGACTCGTGGTCGTCTATATACCGGGAAAAGTAGTTTGGAAATGGCAAGGTGCTGAGGCGCGTTGGGAAAGTTGCCACGCGCGGTCGCGAGCTCTGCATTGTTTCCTTCGATTCCTATACATTTCTTATATATATCGCGTGTCATTTCAGAACGAATATTCGGAAACTCTATATAAAAAGTCATCATTTTTTCCCTTCCAATATCTTTGTTTCTTTATATTCCTTGACTGTACACTCGTAACTTGTTACTTCGAAAATTGTATTATAAGCATGGACCCCGCACTAAAAGAGAAAAAGAATCAGTAGTAACAGCTACTCGTAACAGACGTACTACACGCAAACCATTCACTTATCTCTCTCTCTCTCTCTCTCTCTCTCTCTTTCTCGCTAGTGCGCTCTGAACTTATTCATCCTGAATTCTATTTTTCAGCGTCACAAAATATATAGATATATATCCCCTTCGGCGCCACGAGTGTGTGTATATATATACACACACACACTTGTAAAAACGAAAGAGCGAAATCCACATCGCGGAGAGAGAGAGAGAGAGAGAGTCTAGAATCCGTGGAATGTGTCAGGCGCATAAACCAGAGGTTAACGAAAGCGCGGCTCTGCGCGCTGTATACGGGGGTAGAAAAAAGTCACGTCCATGAGAAAACTCTCTCGGCACGCGCTCACTCTGCAATTATATAATAATTCATAAATGCCAAGCTCTATACGCGCGTGAGTGCAAAACGTTTTACGAATCGGCGTATATAGCCGCGCGAGGATACGTTTTTCTCCTTCTCTCTTTCTCTGCGTATGTGTGTGTGTATGTGTGCATGTGTGTGTCGTGATGGCTGCTACTCCTCCTGTCGAGGCTGTAGGTAATCCTATTATCGGGGTCATTATGCCCGGGCGTATTACCATAACGACTCGTTACGAGGCATCGTGAAAGTATACGCCAGTGTGCGAGCTGGCGCGTTCTTTTTTCTTCTTTTCTCTCTCTCTCTCTCGCTGTGGCGCGGCCTTCTCTCCCTCTCCCTTGGCAATTTTTTTGCCACCACACCGTTGCCGCAAATTCTCGCGTGCTCTCTTAAAAAAGTCAAATGTGTCATTCGCACGAGAGCAGCCGCTCCTGCGCATGGGTGGTAGTTGTCCGTTCGTTTCGCTCTCCGGATTCGTATAACGTGTGATTAGCTGTGTATATATATATACGTATATGTGTGCGTGTGTGTGTGTATATGTGCAGCTTGTGTACTTTGAAACATTGTCTGCGTTAAGTGCGCCAAGGGGATTTCTAAGAAACTTATACTCTTGGCATATTTTTGCTAATATACTCCACCAACATATATATTTTAAAAGTGTCGTTGTAGAAAAAAGAAAGACATGGATCTATATAGGAGCATCGGAAGTCCTATTATACTTAAGAATTGGATTAGAAATTCTTACAACAAACTTAATGTTGTTACAGGTACCCGAGATATAAGGGCGTAATCGTAGAAAAATACCTTTACAGTTGCGAAAAAAAGACGGGCGAACCTCGACCTTAGACAATATTATTCCGTAATTATTTACCGTAACGAAAGCCAACTGTAACCTGTATTATACAATGGTATCCGCGTCACGCGCTTGCTCAGCGTACAGCACCGCATGTGCACATATATATATATATATATATATATAGAAAACGTTCCGTTCTCCATCTTTCGATCCGATAAATCGATACGACTCGCCCTTCCCTCGTGTATCTCCCAATCTCTCTCTATACCCTTTTCCAGCACGCTTCACTGCGCAATCCCCTCGGAAAAGCGCGTTTCCTCGCGCGCTCGCGCGCGGTCAAATCTCAGCGGCAGCGCATGAGCTCTCACCCTCAACATGTAGGTATATATATATATATCTCCGATCGGAGATCTCTCGTGTGCGGCCTGTATATAGCCGCGTATTATTATCGGTCCCAGCGCGCGTAATCCTCTCGCCGGTATATAGATATATATATATAGTCGACGAGTTTTTAACCCCCTCGTGCAGCGTGTAGGACGAGATTGAGATGGGAACGGGTGTGCGCTGACGTTACGACGATCACTGATGGGTGAAAAGAGACCCTTTTTTTTTTAAGAATATAGCGTAGGTTAGGGTTGTGAGCGGTGCAGGAAAACTTTTTGTGTTATTTTTTTAAACAAACAATAATGCTTGACCGGAACCGCGCACGCTGCAATAATATTCGGCAAAGTTAATGACTCGAAAAGCGCACGGAATGTGGTACGGTTTTTTCTTTTTCACGAACAACTTAAAACATATTTAGTTCCTAGTTTCTCCTACACGGAACTCAATCACCGCATATATATATATAAATATACCATAGCCGCATATACCGTGCCACTACTATTCGGTCGCACACAAGAAAACTCCAGAAAACAACAATCATCCTTCGCAATTACAGACGGACTTTCCACACAATACCTTTCTCTCTCTCTTTCTCCCTTGCACGCGCGCTGCAACTTCGAAAAATTTCTCCTCAACGAAGTAAGAGCCGTACTGTATACTCCGCACGCTATATATACTCGCTCGTGAAGAGAGAAAGCCTGCTGTGCACGCCCGGAAAAAAAGCAGATCGGAAAGCGCGCACAGGAGTGTATCGCACAAGTCGATCGACTATAGTGTATATATATATGCCTGCTGCTGCCGTCTATGTCGTTGCGCGAGTGCACAGCTATATATATGTGTGTATATAGATATTTAGAGAGATGGCCCGGAGATATTATTTATGACGCGCGCTTTCTCGTGACCCTTGTGTGGATTATTATTATATATTTTTTTTTTGTATGGTTATTGACCAAAAATTCGTGATGGAGAGAAAGACTGAAGTGGGGGGAGAGATTTTGTGAGATGATAGAGTTGGCATTGATTTTTAGAGAATGGAAAAATTTCGTTTCAAATTTTTCATTCCAACCCCAATATTCTATAATATGAAAAGTTCGAAGCATACTTTGGAATGCGATACTTTTTCCGTATTTTCTTTCGTCCGTCAGTCTTTAAAAAGTCATTTCTCATCGAATTATCAATCAAGCAACTTATTATTTCCAACTAGCGATCAAAACATCATTCCCATGGCTATACTCACATCAAAATACAATTAGACAGACCTCAACCTAATAACCCTCCTCCATGCCTTTGGGAAACGAGCCTGATGCGCACCCATGAACCTTTATATATATATATATATATATACACGGCAGCAGACACAAGAACGCACAGTGGCGTCGAGAAAACACTCGCGCGCGCGACTCTCGACGACTGGCGCCGCGTAAATTGCGAACGGGCCCTTACTTTCATGAATGGGCAGGTGGGCCTCGGGGAGAAACGGGTTCGGCCCCGAATAACCAGCGATTTCCCATAAAATTAATGACTCCCTGGGGCCTTGCCCGGACCCGAGATTATGAATGGGGAATCCTCCTCTTCCTCCTCCTCCTCCTTCTTCTCCTTGGTCTTCTCTGGCGTGCGACGAAAAACGCAATGATCTTCAAGGGAGAGTGAGTGAGAGAGAACAGTACTCTCGAGTCTTCCCGTTTTTTTTGTCCTGTATATATATATACACACGCCACGATATAACTTTTTTACCTGAGAGGATTTTTCCTATCTCGGATCTAAACGTAAATTAGCTGAAGCGACGTTCTTTTCTCGTCCGACGTCGTAATTGCAGGTTCGATGCGTTTTTGTGTGTGTTTAGGGACACGCTGAGGATTCCCCTCTTTTTCTACCTCACGTCAACATACCACTTCTTTATATACATGTAGTAGCTTTGATGAATGGCAGAGGAAAATCGTTATGACACATTGTCTAAGTGATTTTCACTCAACTCCCGCGATCTCACAGAGAGAGTTAATTTGTTGGTATATAATTACAGGCGCGCTCGTACGTATATATATACACGCTTGTCAATGCGTTTTCCAGCTTTATGGCTTATTACCGTAAACGGCAAATAATTAACTCGCAACGCGCCGCTCTGGCAATTCATAAAAATAAAGCACGCGCACGCGTATATGTGTATAAATATATATATATATATATATCTAATTAAGTTTATGATATTATTGTGTCGGCTACAGCTAACTCGTGCGCATTTTGCCGACAGCAGCAGTGGCGACGACTACGGCGTCGAGTATATAATAACGACACTGCGAGGTCTTTCTCTCTCTCTCTCTCTCCCTTCCCGAAGTATGCCGTTGTGGAAAAGAATTTCCATGTTTATGGGATCTTTTAGTACGTATTATTGTAACTCTCGGTCGCTCTCGTGCTTTATTTAAAACATCGTTAAAGCGCGTACCGCGACTGCGCTTGGAATTACGCAGCGCTGAAGTGTACACGCGCGCGCAGCTTTAGCGGTGTATATTTCATTTTTTTGTAGCTCTGTAGGATTATTCAACGTGTCTACACGTGTGGTTTTTTCTTCTGCAGAAATGTCTGTTTTAAAAAAGATTAACGTAGCCTTTCATTACCGTTTAAGAGACTGCTACAATATTTTTTTAAATATATGCATACATATATATATATATACTCTTCACTTTTCATTTTCATCAACGCTAAAAACCACCGTCAAAAATTGCAAGTACGCGGCACATCCTACACGTCTGTGCACTTTATGCTTCGCGAAGTACGCTCGTTTATATAGATGAGCTCGCAAAGCTGTACACACGCGGGGCTGCGCGGATATCTTCGCGCTTTTCCTACTTCCTCGTGCGCGCGCGCGCTAAACGTCAAACGAGCGTGTATACTTATATCGATCAACGTATATATATAGAACCGCGAGAGAATCAAGGAAAACGTGCACATTGCACAGCCTCAAAGGAAATATTTCAAGTACAAGTGCTTTGGGAGTTTTTAATCAGCGAAGGATCGTAGATGGGCGGAGGGTATAAGTTTTTATGATTTTCGACGCGTGATTAATACGCCGATGGCCTTGAAAAATATATACGCACTGATATATATCCATGGTTATGCATAAACCGTAGAGTTAATATGAGTGGCGTAGTTTACTCAGAATTTAAATCGACTATGAAAATAGAAACGCATATATAGATATTATATATTTAATTAAAACTTATGTTTTCTTTTTCCGGCTCTTTAACTCGTCATTACCGCCTACAGATGTATATCAGAAAAATGTGTATATATATATGACACGTGAACAATTTTCCACGGCGTTCGCGCAGGCTTGTAACCGCGCGCGAACAGCGTTTTTCAGTTTATCTCAGCCCTCCATCAATGATATACTCGCGCGCGGACAATTCGAAATAATTATAGTGCTTCCCTCTTTTTTTCTTCTCCTCCTCCCGCTCACCACCAGCTCTTATCGTCTCGAAATCACGCAACAACGGTTTAACGCTACTCATCGCGACCATAAGAGAGGAACTACACCTATAGTTGTAACATTTCACACTTGGCTGATTGTCGATCGTGTCAGTTAGTTTTTCACTCAACGCGAATCGCAACCATAAACACGTGTACACGTTTATTGTAGATTGCTCTAATCGCGTTAATGTAAATAAAAATCATCGAACGTATATATATATCTATGATGATTATATATGCGCGTACTGAACTACGTGGAAATCCCATTCAATTTTATATCGTTTACATATGCGGCAGCATAGCGGCCGATAATTATACACACACACTCGTATACGTATTTGTGAGCATCAAAATACGTCGGTATCAATCACCAAGCCAGGAGAGTGGCCTATCAATCAAAACCGACGCACGTAATTACACAGCAAACTACGCGCGCAAATCGTAATTCGAAATTCTCTAATCGCGCAATGTATCCACTACTACTCATCTCTCTCCCACTAACGTTTATTCGAAAAGCTAAAAGGACATAAAAACGAGCGAAAATCCAACGTCGATATATTGTACCTCGTTAATTACTCAGCTCGTCTCGTACCGAAACCTTCTGTCATTCCACACACCTACGCGACAAAAAACAAGCGAGTAAAGAGAACCGAGAAACAACGAGTAGCAATGTGCTGTATATATACTTCAGGGCGTCGGTAATAACCGAGTCTCTCCCTCTCTCTTTCAGTTCGAGGAATCGTCATCGGACCTTTTTGCTTCGCGCTCGCTCGCTCGCTCGCTCGCTTACTCGCGCCCGTGTATCATCCGGCAAATCGGTCTCATCCTGTGCGCCCCCGGACATCCAGTCCGCCTTCTTCCTGTGCGCTGGCGCGCGCGTGTATATATAGGCAGTGAGCGCGGGAGTGAACGAGAACGCGAAGAGTGAGGTAGTATAGTCGAGTGTCCCCTAACGAGGCTGCGGTTTTCGATGGTAGGAATTTTAGAAGCGATTTCTTTCGTTAGAGAGGAGCAACGAGGAGAGAGAGAGAGAGGGAGGGGGAAACGAGGATTAGGGAAGTGTGATTGCCCGAGGGGAAATTGGCTGTTTCGATGGCTCTTTTTTTCGGGAACGAGCACGCGCGCGCGTTGGCCGAACGGTAGTTGAAATGACCCGGTAAATGGGTTCTAGTTAGGTGGTAGCCGGGGGGAATTGTTTCGAACTGTCATAAATAAAAATAATGGGTTTTGTGATGATAAACATCGATTTATCTGGTATACTTGGTAAAAAAAAGCATTTGATATAATATATTTCAAAATTTTAGGAATCCATAATTGTTCAATATAACAAGTGTACGCGAGTTCGCGATGTATGATTGAATTTGAACATTCACGCCGGATGTTATTTCTTCAGTATCGGAGCTCCTCGGAGTTTTATTCCACGACTCTCGGATGAAATATGGGGAATTATATGGTGGAGTGACGAAAACGAGATGATTTGGTGCTAACGAGCCTCCAGTTAGTTTTGATGGCCCCGAGGCTGAGACTTTTTTCTCATCCTTTTTTTTTGTAGAAATTATATGGCTCTGAGAGTTGGATTCCTTCGATGAGAAAGGTGTAGCAGCACCTGCAGAAACTCTGGTCCAGCTCTTTTTAAAAATCGATTTCGAATATATATACACACACACACATACGCTGTGGTCGGGGTTTCTAACACTTCCTAATGGTTTTACAATTTTTCGAGGATTCGTGAATATCCCGGGTTCTCCATGAGAATTAATTTTTAACAGCCGCGCGTATAAGCCAAGGTTCCGTTGTTCGCTAAAAAGAAAAAAAACCTATTTTATGAAATATATAAATGGCTCGAAACTATATAATACGATAAACTTATAGCAATCGTCAACAATTACGGAATCACCGCTCCAATTTCACTTCGACAAGTATCGTTATAATTTTTGCTGCGCCTGAGAAAAACGCAGTACATGACTATACTAAACTACAAGTGGAATAATAACGTCCAAGAATCAACCGCAAAACTAACCTCCCTCCTCTTTTCCTAACTTTTCCTTTACCCTCTTGTGGCAATTCCCACCCACGATTAGTCCTTGATATATATACCGAAACGTCGACGACAAACGAAAGTATACGTATATAATGCTCGCTCGTAGAAAATTATAGAAACCTCGCACGGGGCCACACGTCGTCGTCGCGTGTGCAGTATAGTATGTTTCGCAAAAGAACAATTTCGCTAGCTAGCCTTGCTACCACCACTATACCTCCTCTTGGTCTTCCCCCGCGTGAGAGAGAGAGAGAGACGAGGACACGCGCACGCGCGAAAGCCCGTGATTTTGCTAGGCGGAGGAAAATCAGCGCGCGGAAAAAAAGGAGGAGAGGAGTAGTAGTAGCAGCAGCAGCATAATGGAGAAATGCGCGACTCCGCAACGTGTGGTTAGCGCGAGTAGCGAGTATAGCGTTTTAGTACGCGCGAGCCACTTGGCGTGCGGTGGGTATATGGCAGGAACGTTGCGGTGGTCTCTATAGTGCACGATGCGCAATTCGCGTCTCTCTCTCTCTCTATATATATAGTAAAGAGCGCGTGAGCGAGGTTGGAGAGAGAGAAAAAAATTGGTTTCCATTTTTCTGGGTAATTCTTTGTCTTCCTTTTTTTCCCTCGCTCGTTTGATGGCTTTCTGTGCGATGTCTTTTTTTTCTTTGTTGTATTATTTTAGAATAATACTTGTGTTTAGCTTCATATATATATACATGCGATGATGGATATAATAAGTGGAGATATATTTTCTCAATTATCTTATTATTAGCAGTTCGAGATGAGAATTTATAGTTTTCTTTCCTTCTCCAATTCTCGGCATCAATCGAATGCTCAATAACAAGGAGGACAACGAAGGCTTATAAATGGTCATTGCGTATATCGAAAAGAAATATACTTGAGAATCTGATCGTTAATTTATCTCAATTTACTTCACCAATCAGTACAACGTTTATTTCTCCCGATAAGAATCAGATTTTACGTTTCTTTCCCCCAGTTTCAATAACAGATAATACCTGCGCTCATTAACCATATTCTTCAAGAAAGAAATCCTAATATTTTTCTATAGAAGGAATTTCTAATTCTTTATTTATTCTTTAATCCACTGCTCATATGCTCACATTATTACCATAATATTTCTTTCAACACTATACCCAATGCATTCAAAAACCATTACTACGAGCTATCAAAACTATATAACCACGTAAAACATATCCAAGGTAAATCAATCCTCTCGAACCCCTCCACAGCCACGTCCCCGAAATTCTAAAACTATCGCTTTCAGTCCCCGAGAGACAACACGAGAATCCCATATAACCAGAAAATTAAAACTCCATCTCCGTTTCATCCACACACACACACATATATACATACAAGGATCCTCCGAAATTCCCGTCGCCCCGTACACACAACGCGGCAGAAGCGGGGATTATCAAAGGCTCTTTCTATCTTTCTCTCGGTTGCGTCACGCGTACGGGGCGGGGCACGACGCTATATAGAAAGGACGTGTCGCGATTTCGAGATGTCGCGCCGACTTAGAGAGAGAGAGAGAGAAAAGGACAGAGTAACCGCGAGGATCGAGCGTGTCGAGCTCACGCTTCGTCGACCGCGCAACCTATGCGCACGCGCGTCGGTCCTCTTTGGTATTTTTCTATCGATGCTTTATGCAGTGGTGAGAATATATACACCGCGGTTCGTTTATTTCTTTCTCTGTCTGCCTATCTATCGGTGTCTCTATCGCTTCCGATAGAGAAATAGACACATTGTATGTATAGTGTCGGGACTTTTTGGCGGAGTTGCGTCTTGTCTGTAAAGGGTTTATTACCCTTTTTTCTAGGACCAGGGGGTTCTGTTACACGTATATAGGTTTGATATCGACAAACACTAGAGGGCGATTTTTTCATTAAATATATGAACACCCAAAAAACTAAGCAAAAACTACGATAACTTAATTTATATCTATCACGATAACCGCACGTACCCATCGTCCAATCACTGCACGATCCTTAAAAAAGGGGGAACGTTGTAAAAATTGACGACCACAAACTCTCGTTATCGTGAATTTCCAGTCGAAAACCCGATTTACCAACGCGAGCGCGGCATCCCAACGACCTCCCCTATATATAGATGAAGACAAACCAATCGATCGTATATATATACAGGAGCACGCGCGCAGGCAACAAACAAACTCCACCGGCGTGCCGGTCAGCCGCTGCTATTCGTGCGGTAATTAATCGGCCGCTAATCTCTACTCCTCTCTCTTTCTCTCTCCACCCGATCCTTTTACTCACTATTCGCTCGCTTTGTGCTAAACCGGAAGGTGTGAGACCTAGACTAGCTCTCTGCGAAATGTGTTTATTCGCGTTAACACCGCTCATTCTCGCCAAAAGCCAAAACGCGCCCACACGTACATATATATATATATATACATGTATGTATATGTGTATAGGTGGATGCTATAGAGGGAACGAAATGAACAGAGAGAGAGAGAAGGTGGGGGAATGGTGGTAGTGGTGGTGGCAGAGGTGCACACGCGCTAATTAATATTTACCCTCCGACAACATCGCACCAGCCCGAGTGTGCGCTAAACTAGCAGTTGGCGCGCGCGCGCAAGCGAGCGAGCGTCGATCCACGCCCACGCGAGACTGATTCTCTTTCTCTCTCTCTCCCTCTTTTAGCTGTTCGCCCCTGGCGCTATAGCGAGGGTATCTCTGTGTATGTATAATGTTATTGTTGCTGTTGTTGAGGGAGCGAAGGGATTATCTGTAATTTGCTTGGGTTATAGTGTAAGAGGAATGCAGCGATTGCTTTTATTTGGAGAAGTGACTAAAGTATATATTGTTTATAGATGTTTTGCAATTAATTGATCATTGATAGCTGTATTAGTTTGGAACAGAGGTCAAGGAATGTAAAATAATGTCTGTTTAACAACTAAACTGTAGGTCGATTTAAATAAACGAAAAAGATATTATGAACCTATAGGTCTATTTTTATGGATACATGGATATTTTAATAAAAAGAAAAAAACAAATACTCATTTATTTTTTTCTTCTGTGAAATATGTTAAAATTAAACACTTCGAATGTGCTTTATTCAACTCTCATCCCTGCTTTTAATTCGCTACCACTGATTATCGGAAATTTCGGCTGAATAACGAGAGAGCGTCGGAGAGAAAACTGTATACACACAATGTACACACACGCGAACAGCGTGCAAGCGCTAAATTAAATTGACGCTCGCAGGCTGAGTTCCGGTCGACCAGCCCCTATACTATACGCTTCGCGCGTTGGATAAGTTAAAATAAAAAATAAAGTACGTAGCGATTAACGTGCTTCGAAAAAATCTTTTTCAAGTGAATTTAATGATGACTGTATGTAGTAAAAAAGTGGCTTTTCCAGTTTGCTATGGTTTTTAGCTGGGTTTAACGTTTTCGAGTTTAATCCAGTGACGCAAATTAATTATAAGCGGGTTTTCAAGTATTATTTATAAATTGAGAAATTGAAATATTAAAATTTTTTAGTGGTATTTTTGTGATACTGTAATCTGTTTATTGCACTTTCGAAAATCCGGTTATATATTAGAAAAAAAAACTAAAATATAATGAAGTAATGAATGAATAGCATTATGAATATGTTAATAAATATTAGCAAATTTTTACAGAACAATTACTATCGCTCAAGATATAAAAATTATTAACAAAAATATTCAAGATTAATAAAAGAAAACTACCAAACTCCACCTACACGGTATACCGTATACACACAATTCAATTAAACTTTTACCGCTGAACAAGCTACCCTAAAAAATCAACTACCTAAGCAAAAACCTCCCTATATAACCGTAACCCCGCGAATGTCAAAAAAAAATCTCCAAGAACCTGAAATCGCAAAAGAACAATCCTTCAACAGCAGTGAGCAGCCTCTCCCTCACTACTATAATACAATCCACATATACACACACACAAACCCATACTCTCACACAACTTCGAACTCGCCTGCTGCAGCAGCAGCAGCAGCACCGCCGCCACCGCCGATCTTCCCCCACTTCGTCGCAGCAGCCGCGCGCTGCCCCCTCGCCTTCGCGCGCATTTTCTCAGGGGCCGAGGTGGGGATGACACGACCGCCTCTAGGAACGCCCTTTCGCTCGGCGCTCCGGCGAAGGGGCGAGAGCACGGGCGAGACAGAGAGAGAGAGAGAACGAGCAGAAAAAATAAAGTGCAAAGATGGGCGAGGTAGAGTAGGGGAAGCAGGAGAGAGAGAGAGAGAGAGGGAGAGAGAGACAGAGAAGAGCTGGCGGTGACACACGGCGAAAATGTGCAGCGAGCGAGTTGAAGCGGAGATGTGCTGCTAGTGCTATGGGTTGGGTTGGATTGAAGCAGTGGTAATTATCTCACTGGTGTGCTGTTGAAATCGTACGTCCTGTGGGAAGGATGGATTTTCAGGAGGAATTGAGTGAGCTTGGTATTATTGCTGCTAGAGAGAATATTTGAATAGGAGCAGGTGGCGTACAGTCGTGTATTATCAAATGTATAGTAAAGCTTATGGAATTAGAAAAATATATTAGTAAAAGGGAAAATTTGACAGTAATAAAGGGACGGGACTTTGTTAAACATTCGTATACAGATATTTATTTTCAAGACTAAAAACGATACCAAGTGTTATCCCCAAACATCTATATAACACGAACAAAACCAGCGGGAACAAAAACTTGGCAAACATTTAATTGAGCACCCGTGCAAACAAGTCGAACGAGTTCAAACATCGATTGAACAACCCGTAAAGAGCCAGAGAGACTTCAAAAACAAAACTACAGACCAATTTTTATATATACATACACACACACACACACACACAGAGAGAGCGCGTTAATCCAACCACCACCATTACCCCTACCCTCCATTCTTTCTGCAACAACGCACGTACGTGTATTCCCATCGTCGTCGTATACATGTATATACGTATACACTACACACGAGCGCAAACATATACACACACGCGTACGCAAGAGATGCACGTGCAGATGCATTAATGAGGAGGCGATGCGCGCGTGCGTATATACGGGGGAGTGTATAATACTACGAGATATAGACACGACAACGAGGAGTCGACTTTTTTCTTCCCTTTTGTATTATATATACATATAGTAGTTGGGTGTCGCTGCCACCTATGAGAGAAAAGAGAACCTCGACGAGAGGAGGTCCCCCCTTTCTATATATAGAAAGAAAATTTTTGATACGCTCGTATGTTGCGGTGAGAAACACACACACACACACGCACACACGTATGATGTATACATAGAAGAGATTGGAAAACGTGATTGGTTTGGTTGAGAGTTAGATTTTGATGCGGTTGGAGAGAGAGAGAGAGAGAGTGAGTGAATGGAAAAGTAGCCATATACGCGATGCCGCTCGCTGGGAATCGTGTATGACAACTGCTTGACGTTTCGAGAATAATAATCGATGCATTGTGTCGTCGTGCATCGGCCAAGTAAGTAGTATAGTCGTGGAAAGCTAATAAGTCTGAGCATGAGGTCACAAATAGGTTCTCATGGCTATATCGGAATGTGTTATAACTATATACGATGATTATAAGGTTATACAATTGTCGCGGTATAAATTTCTCATACCACGTTAATTATTCTTCGGTTACTACATCACTTGGCCCCTTATAAAATTCTACAAAATACACCGCCAACTACTACTCCTACTTCCACTCGAAATTTTCCGGCAATCCACATCGTCCGAGAGAATATGGCGTCGTCGCTCCATCCACACACACACACACACATGCTCGGGTACCTAAGAAATAACGTACCGAGGAATCTCTTTCTTTCTCCCTCTTTCTCTTTCTCCGTGGAAGAAAGAACTCTGCCGACCCCCCTCGATAAAAGTGGCCGAATAAAGACCGAAAGAGGGAGAGAGAGAGAAATGTAGCTTTGTTTATGCTCCTCGGGGCCTGCGAGTGGAGTTTGCCGAAGGGCGAGACGCACATATATATATATACATATACACAAAAGCCTCGCGTGCGTGTCTTACCCGCGAAAGTAATGCGTAAGCGTTTGCGTGGTTATTGGTAATGATTCCAGTATCGTGACTAATGTAAGCGCATTGGATTAAACTTTTCTTATTGTAGAGATTTTTAGGGTAGTTTTGGTATACAAAAACGATGAAAAGTATGAAATTCCAAAATGATACAGTTATAAATAAGTCTATAAATTTGGGTTACAAACGTCTATATATCTTTCACATCAACAGATCATAAGTGTTACCATTTTTCAACCGTTTTCTGCTCCAAAATAAACCTTTCTCTCAATTTTACAACGTCAAATCCTCACCCTCTCGCTCTAATTACTACTGCTACAACAACGATGCAACATATCCTCCCTCCTCCCTTCCTCCCTCCCAACCGCACGCACACCAAACAGTAGAAAACAGAGAGGATGACTGGCTACTCGTTGCTCTATAGCATTGGCAAACTGATCGCCGGTCCTCCCGCTTGTTTATGGGCATGTCAGGCACGGCGGCAGCAGCAGTAGGGAGAGAGAAACGCGGGGATGGATGATGTCGGATCCGACGGGGTGCTATGCTCTACGTTGCCCGCGAGTATGTACACACACAGACACACACACACACGTGTGTAAACCCCGAAAGAGACGGATCGTCGGGGATCGCTTTACCACAGGCGCGCACGCGTATAGGGCTGTTCGATTCTATTAAGCCGATGTGTCGTTCTACTTTCCTCCCGAGCCCTTCCCATCCTATCCTCCCCCCTCTTACCCCCCTTGGTTTGTCGGTTTTCCGCGCCCTCGACCTCGTTCCTCTCTCTCTCTCGTCTAATGCTTCGCCTTGCTCATGCTCCCCCCCGTCGACGTTCCCCTCACTCTCTTGGGCTTTTATCTCGACGCTCGACGAGTTTTGTGCGTTCGCGATTTCGTCGTTGCGGGGTATAGATGTGTATGTGTATGTGCGTGTTTGTACGTGCGGTGGAATTGAATTGGTTTAGGGTATGTATGCGTGTAGTAGGTTTATTTCTTAATTTCGAATGATTTGCGGTGTCTATATATGCTTTTTCTCTTGTTATTAGCATTGTTGTTATAATGACTTTCCTATACAGTTTACTGAATTTTTACGGAAACGAAAACTTTAACAAAAATCCTAATTTAACACACAACATATACTAAAAAGTCACAATTTCTCTTAGCTTGGAACACATAGCCACCCTCGCCCTCTTTCTCTCATCTCATCTAGAAGATAAAGATCCCGAAAGTCTTGGGGGGGGGCGAAGCGGAAGAGAATGTAGATATATATACGATCGTGCGCGTGAGAGTGAGCTAGGGGGGAAGCAAGGAAATGGTGGCGCGGCCGATAAGAAAGCCGAACTCGGACCCCGAACCGTCCATTTCACGTAAGCGCTTTCTCTTTGTACGAAGTAGCGAATGCAGCGTAGAAAAAAAATACATATTTTTTCTCTCCTATTCGCCAGAGAAGGTATATATAAATATTTCCTAAACAAACAAAATATATACCGATATAGAAATAGTTTCTGTTTATTTTAGTATATAAAAATAATTCTTCTTTCTCGTACCCGCATAGCAATCCTATTAGCAAAACGCAAATAAACAAATACGAAATTCAATTGACATCTGGAAACCGACATAATTATATCCACGAAACCCAGCATCTCCAATCAGCCGCACTAAACAATCCCCGTAAAACCGCACCAATCAATTTTCCTCCTCGACGACGAAAAGAAAGAAGAAGAAAAAAAATTCCTTTCCCACGCGCTAGCTCCACCATTTTGGCGAAATTTCACGTTGCTAGTAGAGAAAAAGAACCTTCGCTCGCAAAAAAGCAGCGCTACTACTACTACTACTACTACTACTACTACTTATACGCTATACTACTACGACGGTGATGGCCTCACCCACGCGCTCGTGCGACGCGCCTCTAATAGCCTTATGACGAAATCGCGTGCGGTCGGCAGCTGTGTATGTGTATGTGTGTGTGTACATAGCGCGGTGTAGTGCCCTCGCGTTGCCGGCGGTGGCCATTTTGCTGAGATTATGTGCCCCCGGAGAGAGAAAGAGAGAGAGGAGGCAAGCGCACCTACATTCTGGAGAGGTGTACAAAGTAGTGTGTGTGTATATATATGTCTACGTGTATGCACTCTACTGTGGTGAAGAAAATTTCGCGGATTACGTGGAAATTTTTTATGCTACGTACTATTTTACGTGTTAAATTAAATTACAAAGGTTCTTTAAAATTTTGTTTTACGCTTTTTTTTAAACAGAACATACAAAAATTTATAATTGGGTAAAGCTAGAATTTCTTATTTTTCAAAAGATTATCCTCAGTTAATATAGTTGCAGAAAACAAATAACAACGTCTATATTAACACCTCTTGAGTATATTGTAATAAGGCAAAATAATACCAATAAATATATATTATAGTTTTCAAGGAGTGTAAGTTTTTAGACTTCGATCGACGCGTATATATATGTATAGACAAAAAACGGGTTTCGCTGAAAATTAAGAGATTCGTATAAAAGAGAGAAGTTTTTTCTTTCATCCTATTCCCGCAAACCCGCGACGGCACCGAGCTGACTATATTAGGCGCGTCAAATTTCATCACTGAATAATTAGCTGGCCCACAGACATGCTTGCCGCGTGATTTATAACATCGAGTGATTTTAATTACATGAATGATAATGAGCGTGATTAGGAATGTTTTGGAGATCTCGCGGGCATAAATTAGAATATTTGACGAAAAAATTGTGCCTCATGCACGTTGTGGGGACTTATATACATATATATCGATCTTTTATTTCGTTCGAAAAAAAATAAAGTCAAAAGTAAAATTAAACAATTTTCTTCACGCAAAACCTAAAATCACAACGTAATTCCCTCGTTACAATTTATCTACGTAACATATTAAACTGTCTCATCGCACGCAACCCTCCTCCCTCTTACATTTTTATATACACAATACTTTTCAAAAAAAGTATAACGACCAACGAAAGAAAAAAAAGAAGAGGAATTCGCGTCACGGAAATCACGACAAGAGTCGGACTGACCGCACGGACGAGCATCGGCGAATTACGTTAAAACGACCGCGATTGTTACATGTACATAGATATACATGTGTATGTATATATATATATGTGAACGCGCGCGTGCGTATACGCGCGGCCAGCCGCAAATACCCAAATATTTGCAGTCGAGACTCTTCAGCTCGCGTTGAGAGAGCTGCGCGCGCGCGCGTGTGTGTGTACGCGTTTGTGTGCCGCTACGTGTGCGTGAGGCCGTATTAATGGAAATGAGAGTTTCGTCCCGATGTTGAATTAACAGTGTTTATTTTAAGAGGTAATTCTGATATATGTGACTGAGTGTATTGTTATTTAACGTTGTTGTTGTTTTTTCTCTTTATTATTACTTCAAAGAGCAATTTTACGATTACAAACGCGTGCACGCGATATTCGTTTAATTTTATAATGTATATATCAAGTGATATTTACGAATGATCATTATAAATATGAATTGTTGCGTTAAAAATTACATATATATGATTCGTAATAAGCGAATAACGTTATTGTAAATTCATGAATTACGACATTTTATATAATTCATATGTCGCATCATTAATATTCTAGCATTTATATATACTAATCGTTCCATGCCTTTGATTTTCATTTAAAACATATACGCGCGCACTCAATAAAATCATGGATCAAAAGAACCATCGATGATAGAATCCAACATGGACTTCAAATTACATATATATATAATACACGCGAAGCTTAAATCAGGCGTGTTAATCCCACGCGTCACATACCCGCCCATTATGCATATATTACAATACGCGTATGTATCTATATATAACTTAAACAGAGGCGATGGTCGCGCCTACACACATATAGACAAAACATTGCAATAACCGTGCGGGGATATAATGACAGAAAGGATCGGAGCTCGCTAACGTCATAATTACCACGAGAGGTGCCTTCTTGCACACACGTATAATATATAAACGAGCGACGACGACGACGACAACAACAGTGCTTCCGTTGCGAAGCGATTTTTCAAAGTGCGCGCGTTGTCTATATATATGCGACGTGTGCGGCTTATAGAGAGAGAACTCCACACGCGTTGGGTAATCAGTTAAGGGAATTTTCCTTTTCCAGCCGTGTATGGCTAATTAAATGTATATACACACACACATATACGAATCAAGCGCTCACGGCGCGTGATTAAGGAAGAGTTATTTTAAAGGTTCTGTCAGCGACGATTTCCAGAGACTCTCTCGCGACCGTGAGTTATCGCTCGATGAAAAATATAGTCTAATTAAGGTGCTACCATAAATTAAGCGTAAACTTCAACGTGCCTGTGTGTGTGTGTGTGTGTGTGGTAACGTTGAACGTTCAGCTTCTTGATCAATAATTATTTATGCCCGATAATATATACATATAGGTATATAATGTTTTACACGATGCGCAGTGGGAATTCGTTTAGTGATTTCGTTTTTTCGTATCCATATATATAAGGTGTATATAAGTAACTGATACAAGTACACTTATGCAATGAAATGTATATAGATTTATGTGTTCATATATATAACCGAGAAGTTTGGCTTTTGGTATAACGCAACGCCAGTCATCTTAAATCGTGGCAAAATTATTTTTTACCAAATCATGTATATAAGCAAACGTTCTACGTATATATATATATAACTCTCGAAATTTTCTTTGAAAAAAAAAGAAACATAAACTATACGCGTTTCATTTCTCAATGTTTCACTTAGTCAGTAGTATAACTTATAAAAGTAAATCCATTCCTTTTACTGAAATAGTTCGTTTTAACTACTTATATACACGTATATATAAGCAGCTATACCTTTTTTTCTTCTTCTTCGTCCCGAACCACTTTAAACGTGATTAATTCCAGCGATATATATATATATATATGTATATATACATACAGCTATATACGCAACACCTAACTCTTATCTCTCTAATCGCCGCTCATAAACGCCTGATTAATGCAGAAGAAAGACGATCGCCGTTCGCCGCGAGAGATCGTGAGAGCCGCTAATCGGAAGCGCACGCTCACTTCTCCATATACATACATACATACACAGGCGTATATATACACGTGCGCACGCGCGGGTTTCCGTGCTGCTTGGATTTTGAGGAATTTTAATGGCGCATTGTCGAAAGTTCGGGCGCGAGCGATGAGAATCGCTCGTGGATGTAATTAAACGTGCGCGCGAGCGGGGTGAAGAAGGAGAGGAGAACGAGTGCGCGGGAGTAACGGGGCGCGTTTTACACGCGCGCGCTTGCGAGGAGCTTAGAATGACGTATTGTCCGTGTGTTGTCGGCGTTTTTGCGGCTGTTTGTCTTTCTTTCTTTTTTTTTTGTTTATTCTTACGCGCCCGGTTGTGCATTGGCTGAACGCGTGTATATATATACGGTGTGGTTGTTTTACTTTGTAAATGCGGAACGAAGAAATTTTCGAACGCTCAGGAAGATATGTCTAATTAGGAGCAATTAATCGTTCGCTGCAGCTGTGTGTAAGGTTGCAATTTTTCCATCAGCCTATTTTTTTTCTAGTTTCATAATGTGATGAGTATAGATATGCGCAAATCGTTATATTAATAAGCGTTTTAATGCTGCTTTTTATTTGAAACCAATGAATAATAAGCATATAACGTGCGCGGATTTTATGGGAATTAATTTATACGTGTGTGTAGATCTACGCGCATGGTTATTTAAAATATAATTATATGGTTTTCTTTTCTCAAGAGTAAGGAAAATCTTATTAGCAGAATGATTGACACGTACCGGTAGGATTATATACGGGCATATCTTGATCTTGATTCGCTCATTTCATCGCGTATTTATGATGCGTTCTTTTTTTTTTTAATAACTTTCTTTGTTCTACAAAAACAGCAAATGTAAACACGCTAATTACTATTGAATTTTGATCAAATTAAAACTATATCTATATAATTTTTTCAATAACATCATTATATCTATATACACGTCAGCTACACCATCACCACTATATATTTGAACTTGAAATCTCATACGAATTTTCATCCCCAGTTGCACACACATCATGTTCGGACACACATATACCGTCTAACTGGGGAATCAAAGCAACAAGCAATCTACGGGAGGAGAGAGCTCGAAAAACGTTTCAATCAGAGCCAGCGTTATATAGCGATGAAAGCACTTTTCACTCGGCCATCAGTGCGCCGATACAAGTCAAATTAGCGCTGACTGCATAGCTCGCGCTGCTTCACGGTAGACCGGTGCTGACAGTCGTCACTCGTCGGCTCGCGGATTAATTACATTCGCACGCGCGTTCGCGTACTATACGCGATAATGAATTTCATAGAGCTGCGAGGGCAGTCGTGCGTACGACGCGGCAGTATATATACACACTGGGTATGTGTATGTATAGGTATATACGAATTTAAGAGTATTATAGTACCAAGTTCGATAATGATTTAGCGCGCGTTTGCTGAATTCATATAGAATATTATCTTGAGGTTTCATAGATTTTATATCGTTGTTTATTTATGGCGCTCAAGATCGAATAATTTGTAATTAAATTTGAAAAATTTCTCCTGCGCTATAGCTAATAAGATTTTTTTTTTTTTTTAATATGAAATATGGCTCTTTTATGTATGAGACTAACCGCGTAATCTAATTTATATATGAAATTAAGACGCACACGAGATTGGCAGAAGCGTAGAAAGTATAATAATACCACTAAACAAATTTATTATTTACACTTGCCAGCGAAATTCGCCACTTTCACGCCATTAAATTTCCGCGCTCAAACGCGGACGCAATGGTCATTGCTTTTGCATGTAAGCGCGCGCTGGGCGTGTATCTATCTACATATGTAACTTTTTTTTCCTCCATGAAAATAATACGTAAACTTATGCATTATGCATTTTATTTGTTTCGAGGTAATTTTAACTGGCGATTAATACCGGCGCAATCAACGGCTCTTGATGTATGTGTGTATATTAAGTTTCTCTTTCTCCTGCATACGTGGGCGTAATCAATTAAATCTAAACGGACGCGTTGAAATGAGGATTAACGTATTTATATGTGCGGAGAGATGATATAAAAGTACGCGTTCGTTATACGGCAAATCCATGCGCGCTTTTTCATTATATCGGTGGTAATTGAAGTTATTATTAACTGCTGTGAGATTTCGCATGTATATATACGCAATCTCGCAGCATTAACATTTGTATTCTACTGTAAGATATATGATTTTCTAGCTACTCAATAGAACAAAAAAAATCTGTGTGAAAGCAATTAAAACAATCATGCTCAATTACTATATATCTTTTGTAATATTTCACCTCACTAATGATTATTTCTTATTTAAGTAAAAAAAACTACCTTCTACCATGGTAACTATATATACAATTAAACCAAAAAAATCAGCTTATATAAAAATCTAATCGAGTAGAATATCAATCAATTTATTTCACTGCGAGATAACCGGTGAACAAATCACCTGTTTATCTGAAAATTTTCAAGCCCAGTGACTAATTTTTCCTCTAAAGAAATCTACTTTACAGCACCTGATAAAACTATCACCTACTATCTCATATATATATATATATATATATACGTACAGAAAAACTTGGCAATAACCACGCACCTATACGTCGCGACGCAAGTTCGTCATATCATACCGCGCGACACAAAATTGTCGCACGTGCGCGCTATATACTCGCGTATAACATACATCGTATAACCTCTGATTGCGTAAACAAAGGCCAGCGTTGTATGCTGTATTATACGCGTCGCGTGAGCTCACGCGAACTACACACACACACATACGCATATGTACATATATACGGGCAAGTATAATTCAAAGCGCCAGTGTATAACTCGATCGTGCTAACGAACCAAAAATTACGATTCCATCGCGCGCCAGGCGACGCTGTGTACTACACACATATACGTACCGTACGCCTTTTTTTTTACGAGCGGCCGCGTTATCTAAGAAACGGAAAATAGCGTGCGAGCGTGAGCGCGCCCGAGCTTCCGGAGCCGAGGTGTTTTATGGGCTTCTGTCTCTCTTTCCTTTTGCGTTTTATTTTGTTTTTATTATAATACACACGCCGTATGGATATCGTATATATACGCACATACACGAATTGTTGCGTCGTTTCGGAGAGAATCCAGTGGCGTTGATTTTTTTTTACGGCCAGTTTATAGGCGACGATGCTCGTGCGTGCTTTTATTTTTGTTATCGATAGGGTTTAGAAACGAAGTATGTGCGATATGGTAGATGATTTTCGTTTACGTGAAATTCATATATACACAGGAAAAGTATATGTGTATAGGAAAACATCCGTAATGAAGTTATTATTGTGTGCGATACACTAGAAACGACTTTGACGGTTCCTTACCCCAAATAATAGGTCCATTACGCAGTGCGAGTGGAATTTTTAAGTCGAAAAAAATTAGCTCGTAATTAACCCGACACTCTCCTGACAGCAAGTTCCTGAGCGCTCGCGGCAATCAGATAAGGCGCGAATGAGGAGCGAAAAAAATGTAAAAGATCCCGTCACGATCGCTAGGCACATTTAAACTCATTTTAAATAGCGATATATGCTCACACGCGTGCTCTTTATTAGCTAACGTTTGCGCAATTTTTTCATTAGATGGTTTATTTTAATTTCGCTGTGTAGACGCGCGAACGCCTGCCTGCTTTACTATATTATAATTAGATTCATATCTAATTTGTGAACGAGAAGCACATGAACTGCTATACGTATTTGTGTATCATTAAAAGTATATTATTTGCTTAAGCTATTTTTCATTGTTTTCAATTTCTCAACAAATCTCGCGCTTACAAGCGAATATTAAAACACTTTTTATAAACTCTGAATTACAGTAAATACTTGAGAATCAGACTTTTATTCGATTTATAAAATTATGTATAGGAAACGAAAGCGTATTTATTATTCAAATTTCGACACCCTTTTAGTAACTACAGCTCAAATATAAAATTTGACTGGCCCTTGAACTAGACGTGTTTAGTAGAAATTGTTCAATTCTGCAAAACTCTACTCCGACACAAATATACGCACAACAATTTTCCTAAATTCGGCACCTATACAATCATTACAGGCCATCATCGCTAGGTCACGGCAATTTTCGACCCGAAAAAACTTCAAAAGCCAGCGACTCTGCGTGTAAGCGATATCCCCTCGCGCCTCTATAACGACTGCCTAACCTCGAGAACGCCGGAAAAACGGGCCACGCAGGAAAATACATATACCCGCGTACGGACAATGAAGTCGTCCCTCCGACACGACAGCTGCTTTCGCCACAGGCGCCTATACGTGTATACAGGGCACTTTCCTCCTGTCGTCGCTCGTGCGCGCGCACCTTTTGTCTCCCTCGCCGATCATCGTCGCGATAACGTGGCGTTTTTCCCCCGCCGCGGCAAATGAGCTTATATAGCCGCTACAGCTCGACTATATGGGCCTCTAACTTTTTGTCACCTTTTTTTCGTAGCTCTCTCTCTCTCTCGTTCGTTCTAGCTTTTCGTTTTTAAGGCTTATCTGATGGGCGAATGGAGGCTAGAGGTTGAATTACGAGCCGATTTGAGGGCTCAGGGGCGTTTTTCTAATTTGACTTCTGGGCATTATATTGTGTGTGTGCAGCCGTGGCACGATGACTATTGCGGTGACTGCGTGCCACGAGAATCTTTTTTAGTGGAAATAGCAGGCAAGTTGGGGAAGATTAACGGTATAGGCGTTCAAGTGGGTGTATACGTATTTGGTTAATTTAATTGTCGGAAGTGGTTATTAACTGTTTAAATCCAATGATATCTGCGTTTATCTAAAATATATATCTAAAACGCTGAAGAAGATATTTTTGACCTATAAAATTTACTAAAACTTTCAAATGAAAAAACTATCTCATTTATTTTGCAAATAGACTATACGATAATTCATTAACTATTTAGTATTCAAATAATGAAATAAAAACAAATAATTTAAAGACGAAGACTCGAAAGCCAAAGTCAAAAAACCACTATGCACTATAATATCCAACAGCTCTTCTCTCGGGTCTCTCATTTACGCGAAAACCTCGAAAACCACGCTCTGGCAGCTTTTGAACCGAGAAACTAGCGGCGACGCGGAAAAAGCGAGATAAGCGAATTTCCCGGGCTCTCGAGCTCCTCGCGCGTGGAAAATCTCGCGGCTACGGTATAGTATATATACATATATATATATAGTGGCAAGTGGGAACGGTACGCGGCGACAACAAAGGGCTTTTCCCTCTCGACGCCGCAGGCGCCGCGCGCTTTTGCGCCTTAATCGAATCTCCGGCGCGTCGTTGAGGCGAGCGAGAAAGCGCGCGCCTGCCTCCGTCGTTCCCCGGGGCTCGAAACTTCTCGTGGTTAAGGTGGTGTGGAATTTTCTTGAGGAAAGGAGAGAGAGAGAGAGAGACAGAGGGTGCAAAAGGAAAGAGGATGGAGTGGCGCCCAGGTGATCTTCAAGATTCGTGGGTTATTAGAGTTACCAAAAGATAAAGAGAACGAGAGAGAGAGAGAGAGAGAGAGAGCTTTGAAGCTGAAGAATTTCGAAACGTTGTATAATGTAAATGTTCTTTTTTTTTCCTTAATTTTGATTTGAGTTGAACGAATGTCAAGCGAAATGGAAATTTAGGTAAGTATATATACAATCCCAATTATAAATCGCAGTTTAGTCTTGGTAATTTCATCTCTGCGTGCATACACCTGAAGAAAAAAAATTGAGTAGTATATATACATTATATACACGCATGCGCAGTGCAAGTAGCCCATATACCCGTACTATATATATATACTCTTTCTCTTTCACAAGAGACGCGCGCGCGCGCGCATTGTAAACCACGACGGCGGCGGCCTTTCCGTCCGCTTTTGAAAGGAGCCGGTCTTGCAACGCTGCCGCCGTTGCTGCTGCTGCTGCCGCTGGACCGGTAAAGGGGCGACGCATGCGTGCCTATCGTTTTTTTTCTCCTCTCTCTCTCCTCTTTCTCTTCTTCAGCACTACTGCATGCGCGTATGTATAACCCTTCCCTCGTATCCAGGTGAAAACGCGCTTATTAGCCCAAAGGGGCGCTCAACCGAACGATAGAAGCATGCGCGTATGTATATATATATGTAAGTATGTAGGGTAACAGCCGCATGCGTATGTGCGCGCGCGCGCGCGAGCGGATAGATCGGATGTGCTACCGCGCGGGGCCACTTAGAAGAGAAGTGAGTGAAAGAGCCCGAAAGAAGAATCCCTTTGCGGCAAGTGGCCCGGTAAACGCGCCTACTCTCTTTCTACTCTCCGCAATCCTTTATTTTTCTTTCTGTCGTCGTTGCCGATGTCGTCGCCGGTGCTTTGTTGCTCGGTCAAAGATATACACGGCTAGAGAGAAAAGGGAGCGCAAATATATACAGGATATTGTTTTCGGACGCGAGAGTCTATACTACTACTATTACTTATATACTGTCGACTGACGTGTATATATATATGCATCTGAGCGGCACGTTCCGCGATGTATATAGAGGGCTGAGATGTACGCGTGTAGATTGCAAGCCGCGGTAATATGCTATTCGCGAATGAATGAACGTGAGTATATACAGGGAACATCGCGGTTTTTGCAGATTACCAGATGGATATTTTGTACAGGTAGCTGCTCTCATACTTTCTCGCTCTTTCGTTTAGTCGACGTATATATACGTTTTTGATGGTATACAAAACGCTCCGTGTTGCTCACGCATATATATATATGTGTGTGTGTGTTGCAACAATTACCATTCGTCTTAAACGAGAGCACGTGTGGTTATACGAAGCAAGCATTATTGCACATTATACAGCGTGTATCAATGTTTAATTAAATTGTCAGCTCCACAAACAGTGCGGAATTAGCTGTTGTACATATACGCATGAACAATAGGTAGTGCTACCCTTCATAACGCACACGCGCCCAATCCTCTAAACCTCTAAGGAGTAACTAATAGATATACACTCGCGTGAGAGGAACGTGTGGCGTAAAGCCCCTTGAAGAACGAAGTTTAGCTACATCATATACGTATATAGGTATATAACTTCAAAGAGACGGTAAAACGATGTTGTAATGGTGCTCCAGAATGAAAATAATACTCCCCCACAGCGAATCCACGTGCCACTCCTCGCAAATTTTCGGTAAAAATTACTGCCTTGTGCCTCGATGTGCGGCTGAAGAATTGGCATCAAGCATGAGTATATAACAACGACGTCCTTATACACTTTCGATTCTCTCTTGCTTACATTTTTATCGCCGCGGAAGCTGCTGCTGCTAAGCGGCAGCAGTGCCGAAAGTATTTAAAAGAGCCTCCGAAAAAGAGGAAGAAAAAAACTACCCGGCACGGCAGCACGGCAAGGAGAAGAGAGAGAAAGAAAGCCTCGGCAACAAAAGCGTGGGTCGAAATACGCTGCGACGTCGGCAGCAGTAGCAGCAGCAGCAGCAGCAGCCATTGACATCGGGGGTCGGGTAAGAAGGACTAGATTTCACGAGCCAGCGATGTAGGATCCTTCAAAAGGCGCCGCGCTGCGCCGCAAAAAGGATTCGCACGGGGAAAAAGAGAGACAGAGAGGTAGCTATGTGTGTGTGTATATATATATATATATATATATATATCGATATGTATAAGGTATGGACCAGAACGAGGGTAGTAGCAAAGTGAGTGAGGGAGAGAAAGAGAGGGAAACAGCTTTCATCGGTCGTCGAAGGTAGGGGAAACAGCCGAGAGAGCAAGCAAGAGAGAGAGAGAGAGATTCAAAAGAGATGATGGAGAAGATGGAGGCTGGCGCGCGCGTGAGCATGAGCGCTCGAGCTAATAGTCGACGACTATGCCTACCTACTTGACGACAAAATCCCAACCGCGATAACTTAATCCCGGATTATTTGGTGTCGGGAGTCTCCTCTCCTTTTAAATCCGATATGTATACCCATGAGCAGCGGCACATCGCGCGCACGCCCAGCACCACTTCCTTCCTTTCTCCTCTATTATAGAAGCGTGTGTATGTGTGTGTGTGTGATGTGAGCGCACGAGTGTGTTTAGCCAGGTGAAGCGAGCAGGCAAGTTCGTTGCCTGCTAATGGCCCTAACGGACCATATAGAAAGAGAGATTCTGTCGCATAGGGATGTGACGATGATCGTCATGACTACTTTGTGGTCCGCGCTTTATATACCTCGCGACCGGAAATGTCAAGGGGGTGTAAGCGATACGATTGTTGTTAAGTGGCTGTAATACAGTAGTGCTGAGTGTGTGACTTGTTATATATATACGATGTAGACGTGGTTTAATTTATTGATCGATAATTTGTAGAAAATTGGTTCTGTGATTTCAATTTTTTATTGGTATGTTGCATGGAAAAATCAATAATGTTTCTTTGATAATTAACAACAAAGATATATCGTATAACAGTGCTGCAAATAATTATGAGTATTATGTAACAGAGAATTATATATCTATACGCATATAAATATGAGAGAACGAACCATATTTCTACTTAATTAATTTTATATAAAAAAAATAATAAGCTATAGCTGTTAGTAAAAAGCCCGAGCCCCGTGGTAAATCGGGCAAAACAGCGTAGAAAGCGCAAAATAATAGAAGAAGAAAGAATAATAATAATAGTAATAAAACGAACGCGATAGTATGAGAATGAACTTAGGAGCTAGTAAGTAAGTAAATGTTTGGCTTGTGTTACGTACAGTACTTACAAAGCCGTGCTTGTCGCTGATGTTGTTCGTGAGCTTGAGCTTGTGGAAGCTTACGACTTTCTGCATCCACTGCTCGCCGCTGCTCGGCGAATCCGGATGTATGTACATCCTCTTCGGCATTTCCGGATCCGCTTTGCCCGCCACCATCCACCTGCTGCTCCGGCAATGGAAGAAGGCAAAAGTTAATGACGCTAATTAGCCGCCCCGCTATATGTATATATAAATATATAGATGCATGCGCGAGCTTCGCGTTTGACGCGAGAGAGACAACTGTTGCTCTTTGTTTTCTAACTATATATATATGCTATGCTCGCTTGCTTTGGCATCATCTTTTCAATGCTCTTCGCGAGTACTCGTATCTTTCTTTAGCGTATTTTTTTCTTTACAAATGAACATTATGAAGCTATTCGAAGTTAAAAGATTCGCATCTACTTTTAGCAGAAGAATTATTTTATAAGAGACAAAATGAAACGTATATAGTTTAGCTATAAATCATAACTATCAACCAGAAACGCGGTTAAATTGAATTTGGTCGTCTGAATTTTTCTCACAAAAGATATTAAGAGGCAAAAGTATGCAAAATAAAAGACAATTGAACAGCTGATTAACCGAATAAAACTCGTCGCTCTGAATATATTATACACAACGGGCCGACTCGATTATTATTCGCAGTTTACTACAATTCACCCGTCAGCGCTGGGGTGAAATACTTTCGAGAGAAAGAGAGAGATGGCCACTATATTAGTAATATTAATCGCTATAGCAATGGCTGCTGTTCACAATGGCCAGCGCCAAAACAATCTTTCCATTAAATATCAAATGAGGCGTAATTTTCGAATTAAATTCAGGCGGAGGCCCCTCCTTAACGAGTGCTTATGACCTTAAAAATTTCTCGTATACCCATCGTCCCTCCCTCGTCCATTCCGGATTAGCATAATATAATCAATTATTTTCGACGCGCCCGACGACAAAGAGACAGAAGAGAAGAGAGAAAGAGCGCCCGTTACCTTCTCTTTCTGTCTCTCTCTCTCTCTCTCTCCCTCTCTCTCGTAACGAGATTGATTCAATTGAGGGTTTCCCTTCGAACCCCTTTCGCTCGCTGCCATCTCTCTCGGTTTCATTTTGCGGCCGAACAAACATGCCATGGGTGCGGTGGCAGACGGTAGCTATTGGAGCTTTTAACAGATTGTGAACCCCCGTAATAGAAAAAAAATTGTAAAATTCTAATGCGTAAGTAAAAGCTAATTTATATAACTTGGTAAAGTATAACATTGATTTGAAAGTCGTTTGGTTATGGAAAGTTGTGTGTAACAATATCTTATGACGTTTCAAATCCTAACTAAAATAATCATACAAATTTGAAACCTTGTAATCAGAATATATAAAGAATTGTTCGCAGCGCATGCTTTACTCAATGCATATATAAAAAAGACTAAGTAAAAGCAAGAATGGACATCGCTATTAACAAAAAAAAAAAAAAGAATTAAAAACTCAAGACGATTATCGAATTAACGTTCGAAGTGGAATTGATAAATATATATGGATATATGATCAACCAATTCTACTTATCGACTTTTCATCTTCGACACTCTGCCTCTTATTGTTTTTTTTCTTTTTATTTTTTTTTGTTCTGAATGCAAAGCAATATGAACGCTCGATAAGTATAGAATTAACATTCGCGAGCTATGCAAATAATCACCTGTTGTGAAACTTATATCGGTAATCGTCTGATGCCACGATGTCCAATAGTAGTACGTACTTCGCTTGTTCGTTTAATCCAGACACCCTCACTTTATACTGGGGAAACATGCGTCTGCGAACAATTTGCAATTGCAAAAGCGATACCCACGAAATTAATATACCTCCAACTCAACAATTTCAAAAAAACAGGGGTTACATTTTTGCTCCTTTTACAATCATTATAATATTATATGATAATCTGGACTGCACCGCTGCCACCGCATTCCCTAAACTTATGAACTATATGAAGATGTAATTTGTTCCGATTGATTATCTCTTGACAAAATCGCATTGCTATTCTTATAAGAATATCCTTTTTTTTCTATTTTCATGATATTTTAATTTAAAATCAAAGACAGTGGGATTTGGCAGTCGATTTTGTCAATGAAATTCTGAGAACAAATTGAAATACGTCCTAGTTGTCTTCTGGCAATCCAGCTGACGTCTCTGTACCTGTTGTGAAATTTGTATCTGTAGTCGTCGGCCGCCACGATGTCCAACAACAGGATATATTTGGCTTTGGCATCCAACCCCGAGACTCGGAATTTCATCTGCGGGAACATCTGCCTGGATATTTCATTAAAAAGAAAATGTACATTAGACATGGTATTTCAAGAAGATATAAATATTTTATTAGTATAACAAAAATTAGTATGATTTGCTTTATATGATAATAGCTAAGATTTGTGTTCTATCTTTTTAACTGACGTCGTAACAATACGTAATAAAATATGTAACAAGAATGAAACGAGGTCCAATCGATATTCTATAGCTTGATACCAGATCTCTTAGCAGATATATACAACACAAATCATAGCTGAATATTTGATGAAAGAATTTTAATGGGATGTTAGAAAATAAATTAATATCTAATCGTTTTCATTGGCACATTTTGTCAGACTTTTATTCTTCAAAAAAAAAACAAGATACTTTAAAAAAAATCATTTCAAACGCTTCAATTTCGCCATGATTAAAGTACACAAATTACAGACCGCTTCGTCACCATCCTTCCTGCTTCATTATTCACTGCCATTACCTCTCAATAATGATTTATCGAAGTTATTGTAAATGACCAAGCTGCATGAACGAACACCGCATTATCACAGTCTTACATAACGTGCTAGTTCACATTACCAATGAGACTATCGGCGTCGTTCATCCCAACCCAATCAGCCGAGCGATACCTCCAAGACCTTTTTTCTTTTTGCTTGTCCCTTGGGACAATACCTCCTCCTCCTACTTCAAGCCTTAATTTGGACAATGCATCCAAGATGGCGCTAAGGTCGCAATTAGGCAAGAGCAGCTATAGGAGACACACGAGCGTTACGTAACCCCATCTCCCTCCTTCGTCTCTCTCTCTCTGTCTCTCTCCTCCCTCTTCAATCGGCGATCGCTTGCGCATTAGGTAACGACGAAATACGACTATATATATGTACTCCTATATATGCAAGCGCGCGAGGGAAAACAACGAGGCGCTCGCGCGCGCGCAAGTAGCGTTGAGAAGAGGGCGAGCACGTAAAAAACAACGGGGGAAAATCAATATACGCGCGCGCGCGAGCGTGAGCTGCCCGGACGCATAGCCTTAAGACGGTGTATGTATGTGTGTGTGTCTGTATATATATATATATATATATGTATATATATATAAAGTGTGGCAAGCGGGTGGGCGCCCCCCTCCCCCCACAAGAGTCGATAAAAATTCTGCGGCGCCCGCAAGCCCGCCCGCCCGCGCAGAAATTACTCTCTCTCTCTCTCGTGAGCGTGAGCGCGGTTTTTCGCGAGAAAGAGGGCGGCGAGAGAGGGAGTATACATCACGCTTAGATGACTTTCGCGCGGGCAATCAGTTGAGAATGCTTGTAAAATCGCGGGAGAACGCTCTCTATATAGACGACGCGATGGCGACGGAGAAGACGGAAGCGTGATGGAGTATATATATAGTAAGGCGAAGAGGAAAAGATAGAGAGAGAGAGAGAGAGAGAGATCGAGACAGTCGCGGTGAATTTGTGCATACTTAATGGCATTGCGCGAGCGACACGATGGTTTGGTTGGTTTGGCCAGAACGGAGAAATTTGTTGAGTTCGTGATTTTATTTTTTATCCGTGCTTTGCTTGATTTATTTACTGAGATGAAATGATTTGAAGGAAAGAACAGGAGAAAAATAATGAAATTTCATGTTGATGAACTATTGCTTTACCTAAAACTAAAATGATCACGTTTTATTTGAAATTAAAGATTTGGTTTTAAAAATCGTTTTCACTGCTAATGGTTTTCATTCACTAAAATTTCCTTACAGTGCATAATAGTAGCCTGAAAAAATCCTTCAATATTTTCATATAACCTAGAATATCTGATATATCAGATTTTATTAGTATACAAAATTCAATCAAATCTAAAAATGATATTGTTTTTTTCATAAGTTTCTTCATTGGAATTATTTTATAGTAATTTGAGAAAAAAAAGCTTTTACCGCTTTCAGAATATCGTGAAAATGTAGAATCATCAAATATATTATTGTTAAAATTTATATTGGGTATATAAAATAAAATTAAATTCAAAATGTTATTTGATAATGTTGGCATATCAAAATTAAATTTTGAGAATAAATTTTCTATCAAATTCTATTTTTAAGTAAAAACAAAGGACAATAAAAGAAAGAGGTTAGGTTACTCAATCAAGCTCTGCCTAACTAATCTACTTTATCTCAATATTATGCGAATGGTTTTTCAATTGATATTAATAAATTTTCAACGTTACAATAAATTTATACAGTTAAAATCTCACAATAAAATACAATAATTTTCAATTTTCAAACATCTACTTTAGTAATTATTTATCGAAGCACCGATTGGTTTTAATTCTTAAAATTTTTAAGACTAAAGATCCATCCAACTCAGACAATTCCAAAGCCCCGTAATCGCAAAAAAAAAATAAAATAACCATAAAGCTGAATTTATAGATATCACACGAAAAAACAGCCGTTTCCGCGTTCGTCTGCGCATCATCATCAGCCGGTCGACAGCAACGGCTGCTACGTGTGCGCGCGCACAGTAAGTAGAGTATATACCCATACACGCGTGTATATGCACATGCATATATATGTGCAGCATGCACGCGCGGGCACAAAAAAAGCCTCGAACCTCGTGGCCCTCGCGCGCAACCGTGCGGCCATCTTGCGCCGGTTATCGAGCAGCTCAGACGTATGTGTGTGTACTATATGTGTATATATATGCGTGTATGTGCAACGCACGCGCGAGCGCTGCAACTTTGTCGCTGTCTCTCTTTACGAGATTAAAAGTGCCCCCTCCTTCGAACGCGCGGGCGAGCATAACCTAACCTTAAAAGTCATCGGTGACTTTTAATGATTTTTGCGGCTCGATTGAGAATATTTCGCTTGGAAAGTATGTGCATTGGAGCGCAAATGATTTCATATACGAGTGATGAGGAAATTTTGGAAATTTTATTGATAAAAGTATGTTTTAGTTAAAATAAAATGGTACAATTAATTTTTGTCACGTTATTTTCAGGTGCAATGAGCTTTAAGTATATTATTATAGAAAAAAAATGATTTAAGCAAATCTTCGGATGTCATTATGAAACACAAAGTAGAAAGTTTCACAATTAATTCGAACAGTTATAAAGTAATGCTTCACATTGAGTGTTCCATTCGTATTCTATTAGTCGTAAAATGCACTTTCTCTTATGATTTCCGTAAAATAGTGTAATAATCTGCACGTTTATGCATATTATAAATCACGTACATTCTTAGAAATATTTTTACTTTAAACTGGCAAATATAAGGTATAATAAAAAATAATATTTCTCCTTCTATTCCAACTTTCTTATATCTCTTTGTAACTAGTAAACTATTTCAATACAGTACATATTTTTCTTACACAGTACGGCAAGAAAGATTTAAACTATATTCTAGTATAAAAAAATGACATAATAAACAAGGTTGAGTCAACAGGTTATTAAAATATTAAAACAATAAATAAATCCAATTCTATAATAGTTCTACTATTTTTCGTATACCCAACCGGAAATTAACTCTCACAATGGCTACTTAAACTAACCCCAATTAAATTATTCACCTCCTAGTGTCAAAAATAGCCTACGACGTGCCAATAAAACAATTCAACCGACTACCGCGAAGTTTATATTTGTACTTTATTGAATTCCGCAAAATCCTTATTCATCAATTACACCATATCATCGTGGTCCTATACCGAGCTATGCTTTCGTTCACACCCGAATCAACGTGGCAACAAGTACAGATGAAACCCCCGAACGGTCGATGTCTCATCACCGCGTCCAAACGAGATTAGAGCGCGATCACACATATATGCATATACAACAACCCTCACACCACATACTCACACGCACATATACACGCGTGTATCGTTGACGAGGTTCAAATGCACTTGACATTGATTCCCACACCGAGCTTGGACCACCCAGCGGGGACCGAATCAGCGCGAGCGAGACTCGCTTTCCTTCTTAATAATGCCACTTAATGAGGGACTAAAGGATGCCGCCACGGCAGATGCATACATATATCGTATACATGTGTGTGTATGTGTCACTGTATCTCTCTATATATATATTGCGATTCTCCGAAGACCGTGCGCGAGGACGACACCCCTTTTTTTAAAACTCGTATCGCCAATTGAGAGAAAGAGAGAGAGAGAGAGAGAAAGGAAGAGTGTGAGAGGGTATAACCATCACACTGCCGAAAGTTGCGTAACGTAGATGCTGCTAAGCTTGTTGCAGTTCTTTTTTTTGCGAGGCGATGAATTTTTATAAGGGACGAGCTGGTCACGCGTGTCTTTGATGACGTGAAGCTGTAGATGAAATTAGTTTGTGCTCGTTAAGCTCTCTATCTACTTTGATATGATTATAGGTTCAAGTGAATTTTTAAAATAGATATTGAATTTTTCTTCTTTTAATTTTTAAAGAATTTTGGAGCATGGGAAAAAATGGAATAGCCGTTACTCTGGTTTGCTTTTCAAACACGTAAACACCAATTAGAAAATGGCCAAGTACGCACTTGACACAAAAACTCATCGAGCCCATTTCTCGAAATCGGAGAAAAAATTGCGACGAATCACTTTGGCAAATTCTTTTTCTTTTTTTTTTCAAAAACTCACACGCGGACGCGATACTTCGGAGGCGTGGAAAGGCAGTCCTCTCTTTCTCGGTCAATATTTTTCCAGGTAAAAACTACGCGTATATAACATACGTACATACATATATATATACACGAAATATCCCTGCGCTTAGGCGCGGCGGACTCTCAAGTGCTATTAGGCGAGCTCGGCACTTACGTACAAGTATGTAGGTACAACTATTTTCAAAGTTTTTTTTCCTCCTCTCTCTCTCTCTCTCTCTCTCTCTCTCTCTCTCTCTCCTCGTTCCTTATACTTTCCTCAAGAAACGTCGAGGTGTCGCTCGTACACGTTCGCTTGCTTATTGCTATATATGCATATCGTAGATTTTTCAAGTGTCGCTCGACAAAAGTGCAAATAGAAATTTTTTCGTATATGTATACATTTTTGGGCTTACTCCTAGAACACTTGTCTGATCTTAAAACGCGTGTATTGTGTTAACATACTTTTTCGAGCTTCAAATACATATTTTCTTGCTCCTCCCTTTCCCCTAAAAAGCGGCACACGTGGAACAATCATATCGCAAAATATGCGTCTATATATTATTTTTTTACAACGCTCTCGTCTAGATAACTTCACTTTTGGGCGCTATATAGGTTTATCGTTTTCAGCTAATTATATTGACTGATGTCCGGGTGTACGGAACCGCATTTTCGAAATACTCTCTGCAACGTCGAGCTGTAGCCATAATGAAAAACGAGGCGGTCGTCGTCGTCCATAAATCTGCCAGAGCAAGAGAGCCTCGTAAAGAAAGAAAGGACTGCCGTTGCTCGCGCTGATGCCAATCAGCTAAATTAGCCAAAATCAACATCTTCGAAAATTTCCTCGAAACCCTATATATATGATATATATTAGCGATGTATACAGATATACGTCCAAGATAGGCGCGAGCATATATTATATATATGTGTGTGTCTGTGTGTGTATATATATGATCTCGGCGGATTGTCAGAAATGCAGAAATGGAAGAGAGAGAGAAGTAGATAGAGGGAGAGAGAGAGAGAGGAAAAAAAAAGTGGAAAGCTAAATGGCAAATGCGTAACGCGACTTGAGGGAGAGAAAGTTGTGCAGACGCGAAGCCATAAAAATCACAACGGAGAAAGAATAGAGCGGTTCCGGACTCCAGAGAAATGACCAAACGGCAAAGTATGTATATTTGCGTATATATGTGTGTATGTGTGTATGTGTATATATATATATATATATCAGTATGGAATTCCGAACTCAAACATTCCGTAAAATTTTAGTTCATATGTTTTAAAAATATGTGTTACCCATATTCTAAGCAGCAATTTAGCACTATACAAATATACCCAACCCGTTCTCCCACAGACTTACAAACCAAAAAAAAAACCCCGCAAGACGAGCAGCAAATTATCAATCGCCTTCGCCAAAGCATTTCCCACACGCGTTATATATACACACATATAACGCAAACAAAACCCTACCCCTACATATATATACACGCACACGCGTACACTTACGCAAGCAAGTCTGCCGAAATCGGCATCAGGCATGCTAATGGGGGCCGGTCATTGCGATCCCCGAGAAACCGACTCCTGCCGTCTCTCTCTCTCCTGCGTCTCAGGCCAATTACGGTAATTAGACGGCCGTAAACGCGGCGCACGCGCGCTCGCACACACAACAATGGGCAGAAGGAGCTTAGGTACACAGAGAGAAAGAGAGAGAGAGAGAGAGAGAGAGACAGTATAGCCAAGAGCCAGAGGTCTCCTGGGGCCCGATAATGGGATTTTCGGAATTCCGTTGGGGGCGCGAGCATACCGCATTTGCTATTGTATATGTATAGGTATACGACGAGGCGCCTCCATGTCCATTATTTTCCCATTACGCCAGGGTTCGGTGACAATGACCGTGAAACGGAGAAGGGGCCTTCTCTTGGCGTGCGCAAAAGCTTCCGATTTTCGGGGCATCCCGTCGACACTGAGTGTAACGGAGAAGGGACTCAACGATGGGTCCTGATGGCGCCTGCGCAGGTATATATATGTATATATAGGTAGAAGAAGCAACGCGTTGCGCAACGCAAAGAAAGAGAGTGAGGTTTGAGAGGAGGAGTCGGTTGAAGGCTCGTTTATTTATTTGTGGTGAGCTGAATTTATTAGCTTGCATTGACGCGCTGCTTATTATACTCTCTCATGGGTTGTTCAATAGGATTAGTAGTGTTTACTTTAATAAGTTCGAAGCCCTTTTCAGACTAATTATTGTACCTGCACGTGGTCCAATCTTTTCTCTATTTATGTGTAATTCTACTATAATCATTATATGTTGTCAACAAAACCGAAACTGGATTGGTGACGATACAGCGTCCTCTATACTATATATATACATATATATATAAGTAGACAACGCTCAATCCGCCACTTCCGTCGACTAATCCACGCGCTCATTCGCGCCCCCTCATTGCAAAGCAAAAGAAGAAAAAAAAACGTAGTAGTACGCTACCGCGTCATTCCTATTCATTTGCTCGATCCTCGCGCACAAACACTCCGCGCGCGCATCAAACAGACGAAAATCCTCCCTGACACAAAACATACCCCTCGCACTCTGTTTATCTGTCCCCCTCAAATACACACACACACCGAGAGAGACACAGTTCGAGAAAAATCGCCGAATAAAAGAGAGCGAGATATATACATATATACATAGGTACGTATAGCTCTGAGTGAAGGGCGCGAAATAAAAAGCGAGCTATTTATCGAGGAAGGAGGGGCGATGGTATAGGACACAGAGCAGCCCATCTGCTTACTGTGCGGTATAGCGCGATCATCGTCAAAGCGATCTCTTCGGAATCCCGGGCGTATGGATAGTTAGTGCGTTCGCTCGTTCCGTATAAATGACGCGACGAGCCTTGATCTCCTCTCTGCTCGCCTCTCTTGTTGGCTTTATCTCCCTTTTTACACGTCCCAGCGTGATGGCGTATATATACCGACGTTTATATAGGTAGATATATACACTCTGCACCGTTGTGAATTTTTCACTATATCCTACACTTTTTCTTTTAAATTTCTATGAACTTTAAGAAAAAAAAAACTAAATAAATATGATATTTTACATGAATAACGTTTTTTTATAGTTAAAATCACAGGATTAAATTATAAACTTTTCGAGTATTGGACAATCAAAAAAATTGTCCGATTCATCGTATACGCGAATGCGTCTATATATATAAATGAATCGTGTGAAGGAAGAGGAGCCAAAAATTTGACGGCTTTGAAAGAGCCTCGTCTAGGTATCCATATACTCACACCGTTGACAGGCACTCCGATCGGCCGCACGCGTGCGAGCGTAAGCCGGATTATCTGTAGGCGCGGAAAGCAAAAGATCCCCGATATATGCAGGCTTGTCCCGCTGCTGTTTCGGTTGCTAAGAGAAGAAGAGGAAGCCGACAAAAAAGCGAGCCAAAGCGAAATTCGTGTCACGAGAGAGAGTGAGAAAGAGAGAGAGAGAGAGAGAGAGAGAGAGAGAGGAAAAGAGTCGATGACCCGATCATGACGGCACGAGAGCAGCACACACAAGCAAGAGTATAGCTTCCTGCTTTTTCGACTCGCCAAGTAATTGTTTTACGATTATTGCAGCGCGTCGAGATACCACGACGAGTGGTTTCCTTTTTTTTTAGTAAAGGGTTCTGTGGGATTGTTTGTGTTTTTTCTTCTCCAGTTGTGTGTTTTTGGAGAGGAGAAACACTTGTAGTGTGTAAATCCTGTCATTTCTTTTTAGTCTTTAATCGAGCATGCAAGGTACGAGTGATGGAACGAGCTTGAACTTGATACCTTAACTCTCACTGCAAGAATATTGCGTACATATATATATGTATATACAAGACTGGTTTTGCGCGCTCATTATTAATGAATTAATAAAATTGAAGAAGAAGTTTTGCGCTTTTACAACTGTGCGACTTCGTGGAAGGTCGTCCACTCGATATTCCGCTTTAAAACACGCGCGTATATATATCCAACGCTGTCGTAAATTCAACATTATATCGTATGGAAATATCAAAACCCTCGAAAAACCATCGCGATTGTGCATTCTAATTAAATCAAATGTTCCGTATACGCAAGAACCGCAGCATATCCAAGACAAAACCTTCTCTTCATATTACACTACAACAGTATCTTATATATATACATATACACACATCCTTCGCGCGAATATAAATCGTCAGCCGTCGGCGGTGTCATACACACATACATACATACTCCTTTCGTTCGTCGCGAAAAAACAGTGGCTATATGGCGCGCGACAGTAAATAACGCATGCACGCGCGAGCGCGCGCGCGCGGCGACGGCGGGAAAAATCGTTTTTATTGAAGGTGCAACAGTGCAGCGAGTATACTTGGCAATTTATAGTCGCTCGCTCAGCAGCGCGTCCATCGGCGATCCTTCAACGCGATACCAAGCGTGTAACAGCGTCGGGATTAACGTTAAGTAGCTGTATTTATGTGCACACGTGTACAAAGAAGGGAGTATGTATAGTATACTAGTTGCTCGGACGCGCGCGCATAATTTCAATGTATAATCGCTTGGTTACGGAGTATATGGAAGGAGAGAGAGAGGGAAGCAAAAATGGCGGATATAGATCTGTGCTCGTGTTGCCGGGTGGTGGAAAAAGCGACGGAGGAAGGAGCTGCGAAGGATGCTGAGAGAGAGAGAGAGCAAGGAGCGTGTGGGCTTGAGAAAAGAAAGAGAGATAGAGAAATATTGAGAGACTGATTTCCGAATAGTGTTAAGAATGTTTAGCGCATGAAAAGTCAGTATAATATGCTATATGCATGCAAGATAGTTTTTATGTATCAGCTTAAACTAAACCAAATGAAAAACTATTTTATTTCGATCTAAGAATCACTATAATTCAAAATTCTTATACCCCGACTCGCAGTTAAACTTCTAAGAGAAGAGTAAAACTCAAATCCGAATGCAAATGACATTTAATTTTATGAACTATCACTCGATACGTTCAGTCACTTTTAAAACTTTGACTTTTGCTACTCATCAGAAATGGAACCTGCAGCTTCGAAATTTCACTTATACGAAGGCATCACTTTTAGCAACAATCAGACCCACGAAACTATAACCCTCGAGGACTCTGGCAAAGGGTTAATAAAAACATCAGACATCGATGTTCATTCTCTCTCTCTCTACCGCCGTAAATATAAATCCTCTCTTCTCTCTCTCTCTCTCTCTCTCTCTCTCTCTCTCTCTCTCTCTCTCTCTCTCTCTCCACCAACCACCGAACATCCGCCTCTCCGTCTCCGCGTATTTACGACGCACGGTAGCTGCGCTTAATTTATCTCAGTGATGATTTGCCGGGCGCTCGCGCACACACACCGCACGCTCAATTAATTCTAACGATGCTACACGCGCGCAGGCATCACATCGCACAGCGGAAAGCCGTAAAGGCGCGGTGTGTCGTCGTCGTCGTCGTCTGCGGGCAGCTGGGGGAAGAAAATTTTCTCCGTTTTACGATTGAGATATTTTCTCAGTTTTTTGTTTTTCTTTCGGTTTCCTCGTCTTCGTCTTCTTACAAATGACGAGTTGTGTCACGGGTGAACGAGTATATATACAACGCACTATACGCGAGGGCGTTCGAAGGAAGTGATTTATCGGCGTTTTTGCCTTATGCACGCGCGCGCGTGTGTGTACAGCAAGTTAATGAGGTGCGCGCGCGCGCCTGGATTTTTGCGGCCAGCGGCGGCAGGTAATTAAATCTCGCTAATGGTCTTGATTATTCAAATTATCGCGTTAACGAGTTATGACTCTAGCGCGAAGATTAATTATCGTAGGGGAAGAGAGAGAGAGAGGCATATATGTATATATATATATATATATATATATATATATATATATATGCGAGCGCGTTTCTTCTGTGAAACTGACTTAATTTAGGCATATTAATTAGGCAAAAGTGCATGGCGTACAGTCGCTCGTTCATCAAAGATCAGATGCATGTAACCCGTTGTGTTTCATAAGAAAAGGTATATATCATTTTTTCTCACACATAAAAAGAAAAACGATGTATCTGCGGATTTTATTTATACGCTCGCTGTGTAGCGTAAAACGTCCATTGCAGTTGAATAAATCACGGTTGAATCCGTGTATATTATAGTTACAATCATTAGATCGTTCAACGTCCATTTGTTTTGATTATATGATTGATAGAGGGCCTCGTGCCAATTTTTTCCCATAACCGAAGAATAACGATGATTTGATCTGGTAGCTTTTCCAACGTTTAATTCGCCTTTTTTGCACTTTACGCCATACACAAACTATCTACATATACAAACTTATCTAAAAAGCCGGCATATCTTATAATAAAACACGGCCTAAAGAACCCGCACGTACCGAAAATATTATACGACTATTCCCAAAAAGATAAAGCAACTTCCTATATTATAAGCATCATCATCTTTAATCATTAACTCGTGGTGTGCCGCCAATCCATCATAAAACTTCTAAGCTGCCGCAGCCAGTTTCGAAATTGAATCGCACACGCTGCTCTTTCAATCATTAAGATACTCTCCCCGCACATATAATACATACACACGCGTCTCTATATCAATAAACAATAATCAATATTTACAAAGTACCTATATACTCTCGCGCGCAGCGAGCAACTCTTCCGTATATATACGATAAGCGCACTTATATATACATGTATATATAAACGTGTACGTAGAAACGCGCGGCGGTATATAGTGTCCGCGAAATTTACGTCGGCGGACGGATTATCGCCTTTTGCCGACTCGACAAACCGACTCTTTATGGCGGCGGACGCGAAAGGCGCGTCCCTATCGCTACGCGATATCTCCCGCGCGCGCGCACGGCAGTAGCTGCGCCGCGTCTTTTACGAGCTGCCGCGCGAAATATATATCGCCGCGCACACAGCACAGCAGCTTCTTGAGAGGAAGAGAGTCTCTTGAGTGTATATATATATGGTATATTTACGTTGGTTTTGTTGGATTCGGTAGTCCGCGATAAATTGTATCGAGGGCGCAAGCTCGTAAATAATTAACTAATGTTCCGGGGAGGAGAAGTGGACGGAGGAGGAGGTGGAGGTATTAGAGATAAGAGTCCAAGTCGTTACGTTTAATTGGGAAAATTATGCAAGGAACGATCACGAGCGGCGGATGTAGATCGTCGCAGTTTGAGAGGAGTAAAGTCGATATATTTTTTATAGTATTAAATGTCGTACACGGTATCTGTTATAAAGGGGGTTACTGTACGACGTTTTGTAAAATATAAGTCTTGAGTAAAAAAAAAGAAAATTAACATTCGAAAATACATATTTAGGCGTCTGATAACAGTTTCAGATATACAAAAACCGTACGTATGTATATATCTATATATCTATGTATTCACGTGCAATGCGTATGTACGCCACATTCCATTTATTCGTTATATGTATATACATACCGCGGGAGAACCTATTTTTACGATTTTAATTAAGCGTATGTATTTCGAAATTACTCGCAAGGACAAATACTTGAGCTACGAAAAGTATGCAGAGTCAATAGAGCGGCTGCGCTTTTACAAATCGCGAGTATATATATGTGTGTGTGTATATGTGTGCACGGGCGGCTCAGATGTATGGAGCGATACGGAAACTCGACATTGAGTCGAGCCTTTCTCTGAATTCGATCCTCTCGCTTCGCTGTCTATGTGTATATATATATATATATATATACTTGCGAACGCGCGCGAGACAAATGGACCGCAAATGTTTCACTTTGCATTACCCGGAGAAAACGATTTTTATCGAACCGGCGTATTTACATTACGCTCGTCTATAGAGCCATTGGATTGTCGCGAATGCGCACGTAGGCATGACGTGATGCTGTCCTCTATATATCTTTTTATTATTATTATATATATAAGTAAAAAAATCATATTATAATTCACGTCATCATTGGAAGGGGAAGGAAGGGTTAGGTGGAGTCAAGGGGATGTCTCCCATGGTTTTAGGGCTCTTGGCGATGAGTTCCATGGTTTTATTTAGGTTTATTGTATGATAAATTATTGATGATAATTTTATTTGATTATAGCATGTCAAATAAATTCATATATAAAACCTAAGTAAAATAGAAGTAAAAAAAACTCAACGCGTATACAACAGTACCTCAATGGTGGTGAGGAAAACTGTCGTTATTGCCTCCAGAATAAATTCGATAATATTATAATGAGTGTAGTAAGTGCTGTTAACAATAGGAAAATAATCAAAAAAAATAGGGAAGTGGAGGGGACGATGAAGGGGCTATGTTCACCTATAATGCTTACGCCTATATAATATTGGAATATACATATATATAACCACTTATCCAAAAAAAAAGAAAGAAAACATATAACATGACATCGCCCACGATTCAAAGTCTTTAAGCATGTTCGACTGCTAAACATTTCCCCCGCAGGTTACTTTAAAAATTGTCACTTTCTCCCTTACACTCACACACACATATACATATACATATATACGACGAACACGAGCGAAAACTACACCAGGCGCATGCAGATCCGCGGCTCTCAAGAGAAAAAAGTAAAAAAATGCCCAACCTTTCCTCCTCCCTTTCCTTTTCCTCCTTCTCCTTCGAGAGAGACATAAAAGACACGTAGGTGTATATATATATATATATATACACACACGCGTATACGCGATCGTCGTCGTCGTAGCGTTCGCTGCTCTCGGGAGAACCGAGGCACAACCACGCTGTTGTCGAACAAATCGGTACAAACGATCGTCGTAAAGCAGTTACCGGGGGCCCCCAAGGGCCTTATAATGCCGCGCGCGCACGCCCGCCTCGAGAGTCCCGAAAGCCAAGATGAGGAGGCGCGATAACCGATCTTACTCTCTCTCTCTCTTTCTTCCTTCGCTCTCGGACCCCCGCAGCGAGAGAAGCGCACGCGGGGACTTTAACCGGCAGAGCGCGGAATCTCAAAGTCTCTCTCTCTCTCTCTGGCTTCGTTTGTTTCAACCAGAAAGAGCAAGAGAGAAAGAGAGATAATTTAACAGAGAGAACATATATCCATGTGTGTGTGTGCGCTGCTGGTGTGTATCCTAGTTTTAGGTTGAATTTATAGTAGGCGAGAGATGAAATCTCGAGAGGTAATGCTGTATATATAGCTGCGCGCCCGCGCGCGAGCCGATCTATGATTTGATTTCGCGTTGTTTTCGTTTTTCAGTACGCTGCGCTCTTATATATATGTGTGTATGTGTGTATACACGGGCGGAAGGTTTTGTGGGAACTGTATGGTATCGAGAGTTATACGTGATGCCGATTTAAGGAATAACTGATACAAAAAAAACACTTCTACTCGAGTAAAATAATGATCGAGGACGAAGCATTGATATTTTCGTGTCAATTCAAACACATTTAACCGCAATTAGAATAATCACACGAAACTTTAATGTAAGTATAATTAGATCATTTGGTAAAACTATCGTACTCCAATAATGCCTATATAAACGTGTAGTATTTCAACGAATACACGTATACGTGCGTACACGTATCGGTCGCGTTGGTACAAACGATTCTACAAAAGCCTGGCGGAGGGATCGGATCCACCTGCCCATACACATCTACATATATTTCGTGGTCTGTCTCTCCTTGCTTCGCGCTTCGCTCACGGAATTGTTTTTCTTCTCTCGCTGTCCTTGTCAGGCCTCGAAACGGGAGTCGACTTCTCTTTGTCTCGCGCGTTGGGATGAGAAACGATTCAATCTAACGACGACGCGCACATACACAGCTTATATATGTACCCTCACGTGGCCTTACACGCGCGCGACTCAAGAGAAACGGTTCGATAGTAGTGCGGAGATCGTTCGTATATATACGCTACGGATCGATCGACCGATCGATATTGCACGTCTTTGAATTTTGATACCTGTTTCGTTTAATTAACGCGGACGTTTGCTTTTCATTCCGTCCTCTTTTTATTTTTGTCTTCGCCTTCGCAGAAGATGTCAAAGTGTGTTTTGTTCTATCAGGAATTCCCGAGTCATGATGCAACTCAGGAATTTCAGAGAAAAACATTTGTTAATTAAAAACGCGATCAGATAAAGTTAGTTGTTGTTTTATTTATATTTCGAAGGAATATTGATATATAGAGGAGCACATCATCGAGCAACAAATTTTCTCGCACTCTACCGTGATTTCGTCGAGTTTCGAATAACTAAGAAAAAGCTATACACGCGTAGATTAGATCCCCGATTAGATTTGCGAGAGGGAGACGTTGAGGAAAAAAAATGGCCGCGATTCGCGTATGTAATACATATTTCAGGAGCGCGCGGGTACGTTAAACGGAAAGACGAGAAAAAAAGAACGGAGTTTTCGAGGCGCCGCGTATAAGACATTTGAATTTCGAATATCGCACGTACGCACGCGACTTTCTCGAGATGGGCCTTGGTAGCCTTGATTTTCGGACTTCGTTGATAAAGTGCTCGCATATACTACATAGCGTATATATATGTTTGTTTGGACGAGCGAGCGATCCGAGCAAGCGAGCGAATGAATGGCGTACGATGAGTGAATGTAATGAATATATAGGAGGCGATTAGATGTACATTAAGTGATTCGATGTTCGCGAAATCTTAATTTTAGAGTTGTGGATGTGAAGGACAGAGTTTGATGGAATACCGTTTTAGCATTGTAACGTCGTATCTGAAAATACGTCTATAAATAGATACAAGTATACACGGATAGAATTATTGGAGTGCATACGTGATGCACCGTAAAAATTATTGGAGTTAGACATGATCCGCACAATTACAGCGAATTTCACGGTAATTTTTACCGGAAAATTCTATCCGTGTAGGAATGGAGAAGCAACGGAAAGTGGATCTTCTTGCTTGTATTACAAGATGAAACCGAACTTTTCTGAGCTTGTTAATGTCATTTTGTTGGAATAAAAAATTGCTGGTGTTATGATATTAATAAAAAAATCAAAATCGATATTATATACTATATTTGTCTTATAGCTCCAAGTTTTGATAAAGTATACATTGTTGTGACATATATCAGATAAAGTTAATTATAGAGTCAAGGTGAAGTGTCACTGCATCCTGCAAATACTGAATGATCAACCCAAACTCCGTTTTATTCATGCACATTGCATTCATATTCCGTTTAAATGTTTTAAAATTTTTTTGATCCGATCTCACCTCGATATTAAACTACTCTATATACTCCCTTTGTAATAATAATCTCTCTATTTTTTAATATTAGAAAAACTACCCTATAAAAATGATAAAATATCTTCAAAATTTTACTGATCCAAAAAATCTTAAAGAATTTGCGCAAGCGCTCGCACCACATAGTTTCCAAAGCCACAATAGAAACTCGGGAAAGAAAAAAAAGAAGAGAGAGAGAGAGAGAGAAGAAGAAGAAGGAAGAACTCCCAGCGAGCAATTTTCGAATATACTCATAACTCGCCTTTAAAAAACATAACGAGGTCCTGGGAACGAGTCGGCAAAGAGACGAAGGAAGGAGAAGCAAAAAAAGCAACAGCGATGACGACGACGACGACGAGAAGCGCTTTGGAACCGCTACTCGCGCGCGCCGCAAATGACTTTCCGACATTTCGGCAATCAATTTCCAGCGCCTGCTCGCACGCGCGTTGCTATAACGCCCGTAAGACACGGACGAGGAGAAAAAAAAACATAGCGTAACGTCCCGAGACGCTGCTGCCTCAGCTTACGAACGCTAATTCACCGGCGCCTTGTCCAATCAGCAAAAGTATATCCATCCGCAAGTGAGAGAGAGAGAGAGAGAGAAGCCGATAATTCGAGGAAGCGAGCAAAGAGAGGGAAAGAGAAAAGCGCAAAATCGTTGCGGTCAGGTGGCATCGCTTATTCGCGTTTGCATAATTGAAAAGAGAATATAAAAACGCACTGGCGCGCGCGAGCGCGCTTATCGCGCGCACGAGCGCAATTTCGCGGCTGGCGCCACTCGTTATTTATGCCGGGAATGGGCCGGAGCGAAGGGAGGAGGAGAAGAGAGGGGCGACGAAATATTAAGGTAGGAATATGGTCTTTCGGGCGCGTTCTCTTTCTTTCTTTCTTTTTTTCTTTTATTTTTTTAACAGGAGGGGCATGAAATTTATAAGTTCCCGTCCCGAATTTTTTCGGCTGTAATTTTCACTGGGGTTTTACTTATGAGAGCGGATGTATATATGTATATAAGCGAGAGTTCGATTATAATACTTTTAATACGATGCTGAAAGAGAGAGAGAGAGAGACTGGTTTTACGCGGTTACGAGGAGGAAGGAAGGTTATCGAATTAATTACGTGAAAAGAATTCAAGTGGTGGTTTTATCGACTGTTATTTCGATACCTCGATATGTACAGTTCGATTTCAATATAATATATAATAAAATCAGCTACACTCGGAAGCATACACACACCTGTGTAACACCTCATCACGTTATTCAACGCAAAGAAATATATGTATATTCACACTTGGTTCCTGTTCATGATGCGCCCTACCCGCTTCTACATATCAATAAATAACCGACTTCCACTGCTAATCTGAAAATCGCGCTCCACGCCCTCGCCTAAGAAAAAAAAAGTCGCTCGAAACTCGGCAGCAGCAGCAGCAGCTTGACCCTGTTGTAATTTAGGCGTTTACGGCTCTCTTTCCTTTCTCTCTCTCGCCTGAAGACAGGAAGAGATGATAATTTAGTGGGCGTCGACGCGCACGCTCGTAGGCGAGAGCTTCGTGTCCCTCGGTTCGTTCTCTTTCCCTTTACGCGCAGGTTACGTCAATTTAAACGCGATAGTTTTTCGAATTGCCATTTGGCCTTATAGAATATCTCGTGTAATATTGGGGCGACTCGCTTTAAGCGTAATTGCTAAAATTGTATTCTTAAAAGCATATACAATTATTTGTCTTAAAATAGACTGTAAATCGTAGAATTGTAAATCCACAGACGAGAAGAATTAAATTTTATTTTTATGATGTGTAATAAGCAAAGACATTTTGTTTTATAAAAAACTAAACGAAAATGCAAGTATCGTAACGAAAGAAAATATGGTAAGAAAAATAAAGTTTGATATATATACACACACACACACATATGACACGCGAGATAAAGGAATCCAAAACTCTTTTGACAAGACGCACGCATCTATTATTCAGCATTTAGCAAGTATATAGCTGATGAAAAATACAGGCCTTTATAGGAACGGATGGAGTTATCAAGTCTTTCCCTAACGTGAAATTCCCCGCAACTTTTTCACTCCTCCGTCTCTCAATCCAACGAAAAGAAAGAAGAAACCGTGGCGAAAGGAAAAGAAGTAGCAACAGAAAGCCAGTTACCCGGTAAGCGACGACGACGACGGCGACGCGGCGACTGCAGCATCGCGCATCGTCGCCCGCTTTGAATTATTCTTCACGCCTGCAAATAATGAAGCGACGTGTCGGTAGCGCGTAAAACCCAAGCTCGCGCGCGCGTGCTCCTAAAAAAAGAGAAAGAGAAAAGAAGTATAACTCCGTGTCGCGGAAAAAAGCGAAAAGTCAAATACACTGTTGAAAGAGGAAGAGAGAGAGAGAGAGGGGAGGCAACACGAAGGCAATGAATGAATCTCATCTCTGGCGAAAGAAACGCGGGCGACGATTCCCCTGAATGAGGCGTTGGAATAGCCACTCACATACGTATATACTCGTTGAATGTATACGTGTGTTCTCCTCTCTCTCTCTCTCTCTCTCACTCGCACCCCGCGCGTAACAGCTTTCTATTTGCATACCACCCCCGGCGGGCTTTTCGCTTGGCCATCGCCTCTTTCTGCGAGCCGACGGATGGGGGAGGTGGTGCCCCAACACCGCGCGAGTATTTGCATTGAGAAATTGGCCGCCGGCCGCACGCTCAACTCTCTCTCTCTCTCTCTCAGGTAGTAGTTGCCTCCGAAGCTCTTCGGTCTCTGTATGTATAACGGGGGCTTCTAGCGCGAGTTCTCGATTTTAATGTCCTGCTGCTGCTGCTGTTGCTGTACGATGATGTGGGTTATTATTTTTGATAAAGTGGGCCTCGCCTCGTGTAGAGCGATGAATTAATCGAGTCCCTGTTGTTAGTATATAATGTATTACAAGTTTAGTGAATAAAATATATAAATGTCATGCTACGAGAAAATTATTGTAAAAATAATCTATAGAAAATAAAGAGAGCACATGTATATTTTACAAAACTCATCATAATAGACCGATGTATAAAAATAATTCTACCACGTAAAAATCTCTTCTGTCGTATATATAGGTACTTAAAAACATTTTACACGTCGCCCTTGTCGAAAACACTACGTTATCCGCACGCTCTCGCGCAATTATTTTCTCTCTCTCACCTCTCGATTGCTGTATATATAAGCACGCTTTTTACACGTAGTATACGCGTATAGGTGTAACGTTCGTATACGCGCACACACGTAACTCTAAACACTACGAAGCGTCGCACTTTTCGCACCCAAGGACAGAAGTCGAGCCAAATTTAGCAAGTACAATATCGCTTGCTCGACTATTTGCCTATCTCTCTATCCCGAGCGCGTGTGCAGGGGACGGACGGATGGACGACCGAACGAGCGACATTGTGCTCACTTGATACGCCTGCGGTGCTCGCGACCCAGTTGTAAATATATATATGGGTAATTTCAGGTCAACTGAGCAAAGTGAAAATTTTAAAATTGCTCAAAATTTGTAGACCCTTAGTTTTTTATGAACAAAGCATGTTCCTAAATTTTTAGAGCAATATTTCAATAGTTACAAAAGTTATTGCACATCAAAAATTCTTATTTTTTGCAATTTTTGGTGAAAGCTCAACTTTCGCCATTTTTTTACTCAAAATATTGCTTATTTTTATCAAAATTAAATAAATTTTGAGCAATTTTAAAATTTTCACCTTGCTTAGTTGACCTGAAATTATCCATATATATATATATATATAGGCGTGTGTCTACGTGAGCGAGCGATTTAATCGTCATTCACAGTCTGGGATTCCGATCTGATATATATAAGGAAAAGCGCGTGTTGCGTACTTTTCCACATGTATACTATATATATATATATATATATATGTGCCCCTGAATTGTGTTCGTGCCGAAGGTCAGTGATATTATAATGTTTTGATCCGATGGTTTATTCGGAACATGGGTATCCGGATATTTAAATTTGGTAATCTTTCTTGGAATTAAGAATAAAAGATCTAGAAGGAAATAGGCTAATAAACCTTGTCTGAAAAATACACCGTGAGCTTGCAAGTGCGATCACTCCGAGACTTTTTTTTACCGTGGCTGCTGCGAAAACACGCGCCAAGCCGAAAGAGCTGCTGTGCAGAGAGAGAGAGAAAGAGAGAGAGAAAGAGCGCGGGAGAGAAAGAGAGCGGGAGTAGCGCCGGAGTATTGACGCCACGGTGAGTGCGCGCACTCGCGTTCGCGAGCACTGCAGACGCCCGAAACCCAAGAGAGTATAAGGTGGAAGTGAGGCTGAATTTCGTACGTGTGTGGAAAGACGGCCGCGAGAAAGGGAGTGAGTATGAAAAAAGCGTGAATGCATCGAGCGAAAGATATAACAACGCGTTTTCATCATTAGCTCACGTTTCTTTCAATATATCTGTAAATTGAATTACACGCGTAACAATACTCTAAATTGTTGCGAACGCCAACAATAAAAAAAAAGAGAGATATTATTACGAGGCGTACGGCAATTTATGCATTTAGCCGATATAGATGCTAACCGTCGAGGAGCTCTCTATATAAGTGCTTTCGCAAAGTTTACGAAGGCTGGGAAACGCCTCGTGCACTGCGCGAATTACGCGCGTGCTGCTTTTCCACGCTTTTTGCGGTTAACCGGTGCGCATGCGCTAGCTATACTAGCTTGCGAAAAAGGCCCGCAGTCGATTATTAAAACTATCGCTGGGATTATAATTTTTCGAAGAGAGAGAGAGAGAGAGAGAACCCGCTACGCGAAAGTTCCAGTAGCATAATGTCGTTGCTCAAACGCCGCAGCGTTGCGTAATACTATACACGCGCGAGTATTTGAATCTTGCCGTACGTGAATGTGCGGACAAAGAAAATTTTTCTTTTTTGTGTCTTTATAATGGAGCAATACTTTCTAATATTTCACTGTATGATATACAATGAGCCGACCGGATGACCGCACCCTAAGAAAGAACCAGTAATACTTCTGTAATCAGTTGAGAAGGAGAGAAAAAAAAATCAAACCAATTAACGCAGCAGCTTCGCTTGGATCAAAGAGCCTCGCCGCTTAATCATCGTGGATTCCTTAATACCCGACGCGCGCGCGCGAACGTCACGTACTTATAGGTGTACATACACATTCACACACATATACATATATACCGACAACTCATTGAATTTCGCGCACGGTCAGGATTCCCTCGGGGGAAAGGGGCAGAGGGGGAGAGAAAACCGGCCTAAGTAAACCACTGGCGCGCACACCGATTACGCGTTTATATATATATATGTTATATATAGATATACGTACGTGCGATTCTTGCGCGATTTAATGAAATGAAATGGCTTTTGGATTTGGGAATCTGATGCAGAAGCTCGTGATTTTCATTTCATTTTGAGTTTCTTTTTATGGGGTTGTAGCATGGAAACAAGCCGTTTGGTTATCAATGGGTTGAGCGTAAAGTATATATATACGGGTAATCGAATTAAAATTTTTTTTTCTTCCGAAAGGAATAAGGCCTTTGAATATACGGTTATTATGTGAAAATTGAATATTAAGTGTATACTTTGCGGCGCTCTTGATCTCTCGTACCGTAACTGAAATAAATATTTAATTAATCGATATATACGCTAGTATAAAATTACAGGCAATTTCAAACATTCCGCCAGAATAGAAAATATTAATTCACACGCAATACAAAACGGATAAAATATATTACCAAAAATGTGAAAAAAAAAATTCGTCCACCCACCCTCGTCGAAAGTGTCGCGTATGTGCTCCACTGCTTATATACTCGCCCTCCGTGCAAGAGGCATCGAGAGACGCGAAAAAAAGGGTCTACCCGTGCGATAAAGAAGGAAAAAGAAAGAGAGAGAGTAGGCAAGAAGCTGCGTGCGCTCGCGGGGGGAAGAAAGAAAAAAGCCAGCGAGCCGAACCGACACATACACATACGTGTACAACCCTTCTTCGTCTCGTATACGTGTATAATACAGCACACACATACATACACGTGTAAGTGGCCACGGCGCTCAATAGCGACCACGTCACGCTCGCGCGCTCTCGTGTAGGTATATATGTATATAAGGTAGAACGAGCGTTAAACGCGCGCGCCTATATTAGCCCAATCGTTTTTCATTATATGCTCCCGCACGAAGTTCCTCTCGCCCTGGCGCCGTACAGGTATATACATATATACATGTATATATATATGAAGTGAGAGAGGTAAAAGAGAGGATGATCCGTGACTTTGAGTAATGGACTTTTGGAGGAAGAGACTTTTCGTGGGAGGTTATGGGCTGGGTTGCTTTTTTCTCTAGGTGTAATTAATTAGGGTACAGTGATATACTTTTTGGTTAATTAATATATATATATATAAAGCAATTGCGAGGAGATAGTGTTGTTGTTACTTGTAAAAGTATGTGTTTAATTAGGATGTTTAAAATCAACATTGAGGAAATGTTTACAAAATTGTATATCTCGTTTTATACAAGAGATTTTTATCAGTACTCGGCCGCAAAAAAAGTATATAAAGAAAAACTAGTCAGAGAAGACAACAACTTTTGTTTTTTCTTCGAACGTGCATTTTATCTTAATTTCTTTTGTTGAATCATCAAACCCTCGTCATCCTACCGAAAACAATCCTCAGCTGACAGAACTGCATATATATACACACATACACACATATATGTGGCAGCTCCTAAACAGGCCAGACGATCTGTAAGCCACACCTGAAAAATGAAGCCATAAATCGTCGGTCCGAAAACGGTAACAGATTTCGTGAATTAAGCGCTGCATCCCGCACGATCGATTAATCATTATTAATCATCGCGCTGACCCGAGTGCGATCGCTCGGCGACGATTAGAGCGAGAGGATTTACAAGGCAAATGACGCGAGAGGCTAATAAATTCGCGCGACACCGAGAGAGAGAGAGAGAGAGAGAGAGAGAAAGTGGGAAGGAGAACTAGAGAGAGAGAGGATTGTTGATGGTTTATCGTTGCAGCCTTTCGTGCTCGATTATAATACCTGATTGCTTGTTCATGTCTTGACTATGCAAGTGTCCAGTGTAATTGATTTGACAAAGTAATTTTTTTATTCCCCACTCCCCTATAAACAATTTCTCATTATGACATTTTAATCTAGCGAGAATTAATTAATCATTGTAACATATATAACGTTGGGAACGACCGGTGTTTTCATTATATTTAACGTAAAATAATTATACGTAAAGTCTATATAATCCTCCTTAATTATACAAAATTACAATTTAAAAGAGATAGTCAATTACCTAAACTTGATCTAATACACGTAGAAAAATTAATAAAATTGTCTTATCAGATCATCTGAAACTCATCAGCCAAAGAGATCTACACATAATCCTATATATATATATAACTAAAACAATCTTCGTGAGCGACACACACATATATATACGCACTAACAATTTTCTACTCAGGTTAATTTCACGTTTCGATATCAAGATTAAATGATCTTTTTTTCGGGGGAAAGTGTCAAAGCAACGCCGTGGCCATTAGTCAAACGAAAAAACGCGCCTGAGCTTATCGCGATACAGCTATAATAGTGCGTGTGTATGAGTGTGTGTGTGTGTAGGTATAACGAGATTAATGTGGGTCGGCGGGTCAAACGTCAGTCACGTAACGGGTCAGTTCGTTCGAAGAGTGGCTCGTTTAATTTGGCAGAGGCGAAGGGTGTAAGGGAGAGGGTAATTTTTTTTTTCGGGTCGCTAAATGGTGCGTTTGATGGATAATTTGTTAGTGTAATGGGATATTTGTCACTTTTTTTTCAGTCGAGTGAGCTGAAGCGTTAGAGTAGTTCTGGGTATATAGAGCTAAATAATCTTTTTGCTCTTTTCAGTTCGGTTATGTTTCGTTATAGAAAGTCTCGTTATGAAACTTTATAAATCACAATTCAATTAATTATTCATTGGAAATTTCCATGCTAATGGATTTTAAGTATTGCCATTATTTTTAATGTTAGTTTAAACAATATATTTATACAATTATGTTGAGAAAAATTCTTTTGCCACCTCGAGAGCTATAATTTGTACGCATTTTAGATCGTAATTGCTAAAATTACACTTATCTCATAGCGTACTTAACAAACCATGACCATATCGCGCTTTATTTCAATAGCAAGATCAGACTCACGCGCTTCACATCTAAATTCATTATCGCGCTATTAATATGAATCTCGAGAATATGCTCCGTGTAAAAAGCAAATAAACGTGAAATTCGCTATCTAAAAAAACTTACCATATATTTCAGACAACTCTACGGAAATTTTAGAAAATTCTTTTACTGATCGTTCCATCGATTACTCTACATTACTTAACGCTCATTTACCTCATTTTCTCCAACAAATAAACAAAAGAAACAAATTCCACGCTCGTAATTAAGTATTGTACTACTGCACCGATATACAACCACTTAAAACACGAAAAATCTAAAACAAAAACTTTGCTCATCCTCTGCAACGTCTCAATCCGTTACCGCAGACAATAACTTGCACCCGCAGTTCACCGCGTGAATTAAAAAAACACACACACACAGAAAAAAACACACGCCACACACATACATACGCACAATGCCCGCGGGGCGATAAGAAAAGCCGCGAAGCATATATATATATGCGGCAGCAGTGCGCCTGCGCGCACGAGAAAGAGACACCTTAAGGTGCGCTCGAGGCGTCAAGAAAACACGTTTTCCCGCTCTGCACTTGTTAGCGTTATCGTCTCGTGCCATCGTCTCACTTGCGCGTATATATATATATGCACATGCGCCGCTCCGATTAATTACCCCAACGGCGTATGTGTGTATATGAAGGTACGTACGCGGCGCACACCGCCTGCGATATAATTATAGCGCCTCGCGCCTCCTCGTCCTTATCTGCTATAGCGTATGTATATATATGTATATGTATGCGTGCTGCGAGGTGCCGACGCTACCGCCGCTGGTAGTGCAATCCTCGATTGCTCGCGTGTTTGTTGGTTTTGAAGTGCCGTGGCGAAGGGAATTGAAAGGAATTGTTTATTTCCTAATTGTTTCGCAAAATTACTCAATTCTTCGTATTAAACGTTGTAGCAATATTTTTTCAGCTATCTATAATAATTTAAATTTTCTTTGTTTTAAAAGTATTCATATATATATATATATATATATATATATATGGCAGAGCTTCGAATAAATAAACTCCACAATACGTTTCATTCAGTCGAACTACGAATTAAACCCTCCCTATGTACACACACACTACATACCCGTATACCCATGTTGTTCTCCTTCATTAAAATAAAAAAGCACTTACAACTTTAATCACAACCTATATTTCAATTTAATAAATGCAATTCAACGCTGCCTCTCACACGCATCCCCCACTCGTATCAAGACCAAAAATCAATCTTCGCGGTAATAATTAATATTTCTTCCGCATCCAACCCAAGCAACGCACTGTAATTCTCCTCAACATGTTTTTTCTTCAAGCAATAGATTGAAAACTTACGTCGTTTCCTTACACTACGCGACGCGTTTTCATATGCTTTTTATATATATATATATTTCGCGACGTGTTTAATTATCTCCTCTCACCTGCAGGGCCGATGACAGCCTCGTTAACGCGAGCGCGTATCTCGGCGGCCGTGCGCTGCGCATTATGCGCGAGCACAAGTCCGCCGTACTCGCGTTGTACTTTTAAAGGCATGTTTATATTATATACGTATGTGTGGGAGTATGTTTGTGTTTACTTATACTTACATCGCGATCGAGTAATGTACTTTCGAATGCACGCGCGCATCCTTTCGTTTTCATATAGCGAGGGTGTTGAGAGCTGATTATATTCGAGTATAGAAGCAATTAAAGCTGGAATCGGCGTACTCGTTAATTCTTTTCTAATTGAGAGCTACTCTCGCATGTGTGTATGTATATATATATATCTGCTAGCCTACGCGAGAAACGATTTTCCGTTATAATTACACCGAGTCATATATATATATATATATATATAAAAACGCGTGGCCGCTCACTCGTCCATCCCTCGTCACTTTCGATAATTCCTGCATCACGAGACGTGCAATTTCAAGAAGACTACGACTCGTCGTCGCGTGCGAAGCAACGCGAAAGTGTTTGTGTGTATACGTATATATATATATATACAAGTTCATTTGCATATACGCGCGCGAAACTTGGTTTTTTTTTTGGCATCTTCGCAAGAGCTTCTCGTTCGTGTCTACAGAAGTGTGAGAATAAAAAAGTCGAGAACGAGGGAAAGAAAAAATATAAAGTGTCGGGCGATTACGTGCTTGTAAATTATCTCGAAAATTTTCTCACTTGTGAATCAATAATTACGTCTGCAAAAGCTGCGTACACACGCACACATATATATATATGACCAAGTCTCTATTAAATCGAGAGGTCAAAAACTAAATTTTCTGAAACTCTTAGAAAATGTTCTGCTACTCATTTTGGATATCCCTTAATTTTTTTTAGATTTTTTTAACCCATAGTTTTGGAGATATAAGAGGTCAAAAACTGAATTTTGATGATTTTTTGCATTTTTGACCGATTTTCATTAA